>JANHAO010002606.1:0-28157 GCA_026873985.1 Saraca asoca
AGAAATAAAAAAGGAATATTTTACTTAAAAGAAATCAAACCTGATCAATTTGTATATTATAAAAATTAAAATTGTAATTAAGCGCTTTAATTACTTGTTATGTCTCAATGATAGAGTATCTGGGTGCATATGAAATGAAGCTTTTAATAACATTTATCAATGTTTTTTGATTAAAAATTTTAGATTTTCTATCATCGTTTACCATCCCATAGAAGCTAGCCCTTTCGAGAAATAAATAAATCAATAAAGAAGATCACGAAAAACAAAATCTATAAAACTTCACAATATTAAAGATGCTTAATCTCGGTCCAAGACTTTGACTTCGATTTCAAGGCTTTTTGCTTGGCCGTTTCCTCACCTGTTATGGAGTCTAAGTTTCTTTGAATCAACAACTGACACTGCATATGTTGGCTTTATAAACTCTAATATGCCCGGCTTTGCCCACGAAATAATTTCTTTTATAAGAATTTTATGTAACTTCAATGATATCTCGATACTTGATTTCCTCGTCGCCGAAATAAAACTGATAGCATGCGATGGTTCTTTTCGCCATGACGATTGTAAATTGATGATGAGCAACTTATCACAATTAAAGATATTTCCCATGCCAACTATACATCAATAAAAGGCTAATTAACCTTAGACTTTGTTGCTAACAACTATAGCCCCAGGGAAAAAGATGTTGGCCACTGCTAAAGACAAAGTTTTTTGAGGTCCGCTTGTTTTGTCGTGTATTCAATTGTATTATTAGATCAGTTCCTCGCTTATCAGTTCGGGTCCATTTTCTTTCAGCCTATAGGTAAAACATGTGTGTATGATGCATTTCTTTCGTACACTTTAGGAAAGCATGCGGAAGAAATGAAAGTGTGTTCTTTAAAAAACATTATCTCTTAGACTCGGATAGCGCGCCCTGGCTAACTGACCAGAAACAGAGGACGTGTAACTTTCTCTGCTCTTTCTTTTTTGGTGGGTCCTAAATGAATGTAAATATACTCGGACTTGGAGGCCTAACCAGCCATTATATGTCAAAACTTTTGCCCTATTTTTTTCATGGAATGATATTTTGATATCTCAATCTTAGTTGGACCACTAAATTTTAAATCGCTCTTGTTTTTTTGTCCAATGTAGTTGGGTCCAATTTCAAACATTATTATGCATAAAACTATATATTTAAATACATAAAATTAAATATTTATATATATTTTTTAAAATTAATCCGGTCAGCTCTATACATCTTATGAATAGATATGGATCTTGATTCCCCCAAAAAAAAAATTATATTGTCAACTTTTTTCTTAACATTCATAGTTTTTTAAGATCTATTATTTCAATATAAAAAAAATTTTATATTTTTTTTCTCTTAATTAAATTCGTATCCTTAATTTATTTAAGGAGAAAATCAAGGGAATTTATATTGCATGAATACACATGCATGGGAAAGGTTGAGAGAAATATGTCACAATCAAGGATAGTTTCATAGGAAAATTGGTTTGCAAAACCTTTCTCACATATAAAAAAATGTTAGATTTTTATATTTGATTTAAAATTGAGAAAAATTTGATTTGAATCCAATTTTCTCTCAAAATATTTTCATAGGATAGATGGATATTCTACAATACATGAAAATATTTTAGTCATATAAAAAAAATATTTTATTCATTATTCTATTAATGTCTTACCACTATTGTCATCTCAATTCACTATTATCTATCACCGTTATCACTATTCACTACCACCTGTCACTATTAAGTATCACCCATCAATATCTATTGTTATTAGTCATTGTTCATCACTAGTTATCATTGTTGATCACTGTCTATTACTATCTATACTTGTTGGTCAGTCAATTTTTTGATATTGATTGATCAATTTCTTAACATTAACTAGTTAATTTTCTGATGTTGTTGCTTAATTTTTTATGAGGATATTTATAATAATTTAATAATATTTAAAATATATAAATTAATTAAAATATAATATTATTATATTTTTAAGAATTTTTTTAATTAAATCAAATATGATGGCATAACATTCTCTCAGAAATTATATTTTTGAAAATCATATTCCTAAAAATGTATGATTTTGTGAATCCATTAAATTTGGTTTTGTATATCCTATGTAAAGGTGCAACATAGTTTTGATCTTTCTTTGAGTCGTCTTTTATTTTCCAACCAACTTACACTTTTGTTTTTAATAACTCTTAAAGTTTGTGAGCCATTATTACCAAAAAAAAATGAGTCATTTTTCTATTCAATGTAATAGAATTCTTAAGTAATTGTATTGCTAATTATACTGTGATTAATACATTTTTTAATGAGTTAACACTATTTAGTAGTTCTTTTATATATTTCTTGAACATATATTCTTGTATGAGTATAAAATATTATACTTTTTTTTTTTTCAAAAATAAGAGTAGTTCTCATGTAACTTTTTTTTTTTTTTTTTTGGTATTCCTACAACTTAATCCTCCTTTGCGGCTACTACTGGCATTTTTTTCATAAAGTCCACTGCACATAGAGAGACACGCGCGCTAAAGTGGCTCTTTTGCGCAAAGAATATATGCCAAGCAGTTACGAGCGATTGAGAGACATCTGAATAATAATAATAATAATAATAATAATAATAATAATAATAATAATAATAATAATAATAATAATAATAATAATAATAAATCACTTAATATATAGGCAAATATCTTGAATTTAAATTTAGAAAACTGAGGAGAGAAAAATTCTAAGGTTTGAACTCAAAACACTAATGAAAGAAAAATTTCAAAATAACATTGAATGTCATGACAGCATTAAACAACGATCAATGATAAGAGGTAATCTATACAATAAAACAGGATATTAGTCCCATTTTATAGATAAAATAAATAAATATACTCAACTGATTTTTTTTTTCTAAAATTTTGATAAAATTGTATAGGAATGTTTCTTGTTTGAGAAGTTATTACTGTAGAGGGTGTAAGTAAGAGCACTATTTTATATAAAAATAGAAGAAATAAATTATACTCTTCAGATCTTACATTAATTATTAAAATTAAAATATAATTAAAAATTATATAATCATTTATAAAAATCACATAATTATATAAAAAAATTACATGATTTTATATTTTAATTTTAATTATTAATATAAAATTTAATAATTATTATTTACACCTTTTTTTATAAAAATAGTTTTCGCTTAATATATCATTTGACATAGTTTACTTAAAAAAATGGTGCTTTATGCTAAACAAGAAAAAACCAAACAATTTATATATATAAAAAAAGAGAGTGGCTCAAGTAGGAAGTGCCTATAAATCAAATCAAATCAAATCAAATCAAATGTTCATATGCATGAGATAACAATGAGAGACGACTCCCAGATAAATTAGAAAAAAAATAATAACTTTAGCTTTTGTGAATCACTCAAATTTATTTTGCTTTATGGTGCCAGATTTGATGGCGAAGAAGAGAATGTTGTCTACCAAAAAATAGGAAGAAAATAGGAAAAAAGGAAGATGCCTTCCTATTTTTTATTACTATATTAAGAAGTTTGTGGACCGTGACCCTCGCTTGTTTTTCTTTTTGGTGAAACCTCCCGCATATTTATTTAGGAGGCTGGTTTCATTCATATAAAAAATAATTTTTATAAAAAAATTAAATTTTTTAAAAATAAATTTTTGTGTGAATTTCTTATAAAGTATTAAAAGTTATTTAATTGACATTAAAGAAATAGAATTTCTTAAAAAATAAGTTTCCATATAATTTTTAGTTTAATTATGAAATTCCTAGAAGATATTATCAAAATTATTAAAATATCCTATAAAAAAGTTATATTTTTTGTTAAAATATTGAGTAATTTTTTTTAAAAATTATCTAATTATTATTTAAATTTTATAAAAATGCTTTTTTATTTTTATTTTATTAAAATCATAGGAAGTAAAACTCTTTTAAAAGGTCAAATAAATAATTTCTTATATTTTATAAAAAGTAAATTTTTCTGAAAGTATAATTTTTTCCATTTTTTTAAGTTAGTAGCCAAGCAAAGAAATCAAACATTTTCTACTTTTAAGAAAATTATAGTTTCCATGAAACATTTTACAAATCAAACAACTTTTTAATAATATATTTGGATAAAAAATAAAAGAAGGTTTTAATTAACCAATATATTATGTACCATGTTTAATGGATAAATTATAGGATAATTACCTGGGGAAGTTGAACTTTTACGAGGTTCAGATTTCGTAAACATAGAGCAAGTATTCATAAATGAGAATAAGTTACCTAAGTGCCTCTTTAATGGAATATGGATCACCTCACGTTACAAGAAATTGGTGATTTTGCATTGATATTCTTTTTCTTCCTTTTTATTTGTTTCTGGAGAAAATATTTTTTGTTTTTTATTTATTACTTTAGATTATTAAGGATGCATTTATATCTTCTTTTTTATATTATTCTTATTATTTCTAATAAATATACTATTATTCTATACATTAAATAATTTTTAATAAAGGATAAAGCAATTAAATACAACTCTTTTCTTTTAGAAATAAGGCTATTTGATAATATATGTAATTATTATACATTTAACTTAAATGACAAATAAAAAATAAAATTAACTTTTTTTTCCCGAAATATTACAAGTCAATTTAGCAAAAATGTGAGACAAATTTTTATTCAAATTAAATGAAAAAAAAAAACATATCTGAGCATCTTTTCTAAATTTATATCAAAGAATTTTGAGATGAATGTTTTCCTATGAGATATGGTTTGCTTCCGTTTGGCTTTTGAATTGACCCTCCCAAGCTATGGCCATTCAATCATTGAGAAATTAGAAACACATGGCCCAAGTTTGCCTCAGTAGTGTGAAACTTTTATTTTTGTTTTTTGTTTTTTGTTTTGGTCGAACCACTTTCATGACTCTAAAGCAACATAATATGTTGCCACATTACCTGGTCGGAGATGAGAATATAAGCTTTGTTAAATCAACTTTTTTTTGTTGCATCAAAGAGAGTATGAGTGACATGTAATGATGGGGAATTGTACGGACATTTAATATATTATACTCAACTAATAGTAAATATTAAGAAAATTAATTATTTATTAGTTTTATAATTTATTGATAATTATTGTATTCCTTTTTACAAGCTATTTTATTATATATTTAATTTATTAAATATGATCTTCTTTCAAAATACTCTTTGGTGACAAACAACTGTTGACTTTAAGTAGGGATGGAAGACATGAACTATAAAAAGCATCCTTATCAAGTCATTTTGTAATAAAATAGCTGCATATATCTTTTCCGAAGCCACCTTGTTAGAAAGCAAAATAACTACAGCAATATTTTATTAGGGTAAAATGATTGCACTATGGCTTTAAGGTTCTTTAATTCGGGAAAAATGAAATTGAATGTATTCTGAGAGAGTTGAACAACTTGGGTTTCGCGAAAGGTGAATAAAATCTGCATATAATGTTGGTACGTTGCAAATCCGACCCCATTATATGTTAAATTTGAAGAAGATATATATAATTTTCTGCTCCTTAGCATTTCAAAAAGTATGCGTGACAAGAAATATATGAAATAAACCCGAATTTCTTATTTTTGTGTTCTGTTTTAGGCACTGTTCCTTTTTTTTTCCCTCTCTCTGTCTTGTTTGTGTTGTTTTTATTTAGATGGTGTTTTACTTTCTTTGTTTCTTTTCTTTTCTGAAATATTAATTGCTCTTGTTAGTAATTGACAAATCTTAATGAATACATTTATATCTTCTATTTTTTTAATTTTATTCTTATTATTTCTAATAAATGTACTATTATTCTATACATTAAATAATTTTTAATAAAAGATAAATAATAAAATACAACTCTTTTCTTTTGAAAATGAGACTATTTAATAATATACGTAATTATTATACATTTAGTTTAAACAATAAATAAAAAGAAACGAAAGGATTAATTTTTTTCCGAAATATTACAAGTCAATTTAGCAAAAATGTGAGGCAATTTTTTATACAAATTAAATGAAAAAAAAATCATATTCATGCATCTTTTCTAAATTTATATCAAAGAATTTTGAGATGAATGTTTTCTTGTGAGATATGGCTTGCTTCCGTTTGGCTTTTGAATCCCCCCCCCCCCCAAAAAAAAAAAAAAAGCTATGGCCATTCAATCATTAAGAAATTAGAAACACATGCCCAAAGTTTGCCTCACTAGTGACTTTATCACTTTTACTTCTTTTTTTTTTTTTCTGTCGAACCACTTTCATGACTCTAAAGTAACATAATATGATGCCACATTAACTTGTCGGAGATGAGAATATAAGCTTTGTTAAATCAACTTTTTTTTTTTTTTTTCTGTTTTCGTTGCAACTAAGAGAGTATGAGTGACATGTAATGATAAGGAATTGTACATACATGTAATATATTATACGCAACTAATAGTAAATATTAAGAAAATTAATTATTTAATAGTTTTATAATTTATTGATAATTATTGTATTCCTTTTTACAAGCTATTTTATTATATATTTAATTTATTCAATATGATCTTCTTTTAAAATAATCTCTGGTGACAAACATCTGATGATTTTAAGTAGGAATGGAAGATAAGTAAATTATAAAAAGCAACCTCATCAAGTCATTATGTAATAAAATAGCTGTATATATCTTTTCTAAAGCCACCTTATTAGAAAGCAAAACATCTAAAGCAATATTTTATGAGACTAAAATGATTGCACTATGGCTTTAAGTTTCTTTAATTCGAGGAAAATGAAATTGAATGTATAACAACTGGGGTTTCGCGAAAGGTGAATAAAATCTGTATATAATGTTGGTATGTTGCAAATCCGGCCCGTTATATTTTAAATTTGAAGGAGATATATATAAGTTTCTGCTCCTTAGCATTTCGAAAAGTATGTGTGATAAGAAATATATGAAACAAACCCTAATTTCTTATTTTTGTGTTCTGTTTCAAGAGCTGCTTCTTTTTTTTTTTTTTCCTCTTTATCTTGTTTGTGTTGTTTTTATTTAGATGGTGTTTTACTTTCTTTGTTTCTAATTTTTTTTTTGGATATTAATTACTCTTGTTAGTAACTGACAAATCTTAATTTAGAAGATTTGTAAAAGAGTATACAAGTGATTGGAGTCTAAACTTTAGACAGCACTCTAATGATCAAATTAATGATCTTGTAGGAGAAGATAAAAATGAAAACAAAAATGAGCACCTTATTAGAATTATATGTCTTAATTTATATAGAAGAATAATGCATATATTAATACTTTTGGACTTGGTTCCATCTGACTAGCTCTTTGTCTGATCGAACAATTATGATGAAACGGTCTAAATCGAATGATTTATTTTGAATTGTGTCATTAATGAAGTTTGTATTTTCAGAAAATAAAAGGAAATTATTGTAATTATAGTTAAATTACAACTACATCCCTTTCATTTTTAAAAGTTATACACTAGTCTAATTTTAATTAAGATTGTTGGAAATTTATCTAACAATGGGGTTCTCATATAATTCTTTATATTTTAATAGATGAATATAAAAAAATTATGTTTGTGCTCGGTATCAATTCTAAAAGCTCAAAAATCAATTCTAAACTCAATAATTTCTTATGAATTTGATTTTAATGTGTTTGGTTGTTTAGGAACCAATTTTTTTAGAATTGTTCATGGTTGATTTTAAACTAAAAGTTAGAAAAGTAACTTTTATTTTCAGAATGAATTTTTATCAAACATAAAATAAATTATTTATAATTAATCTTTCAATCAATTATATTTAAAATTAATTTTTTTTACCTATGAAACCCATCCGTTCAATCACTATATGCGAAAAAAATAATAGATAAATAAGTTACAATATTTTTTTTTAGTATTTCTAATAATATTTTATAGATAACTTGTACAAATATTCATTGGAAATTAGACTACAAAAGTTACAAATTTACTCTTAAAAGTTGTTATAGAAACTTATGCGAAGAAGTTATAAAATTTTTTAATATATTTTTACTAATAAAAATAATTAATTTATTAAACTCACACGTATATAAAAATTTAATATTAAATTTGAAATGTAATAAAAAAATAAAATCTTAAAAGAAAAATTAGATTTCGCTTGAGCGAAAAATTCTGGAGATAATTTTTTTTCTTTTAATATGGTAACAGTAGAGATGATAATTAGCAAATGCCAATCACCTGGCATTAGGCAACAAACCGTGTCAGGACAATTTAATTGTTCTTCGGAATTTTACGGTGACTTAGAAGTAAAAGTTGCATTGATGTTGACACGTTACACTTGCATAAATTTTGTTGGGACTTGCAGTATGCAATAGCAATCTTACATCAATTTGAAACCTGTTTTCCATTTGAAAATTTAGTTGCAATAACTTTAAGATTTAATTATAATTTTGTCTACCTAAATAACATTTTATCCTTTTTAAATATGATATTTTATTTTAATTTTTAATATTTAAATTAAAAAAATTAGATTTAAATTATTAATTTTTATCCAATTAAAAACTAAAAATTTTGAATAACATACAGAATTTTGATGGGACTAGAAATAACAATTACTAAAAAAGAAAAAATAGTAAAAATTATCATGTGACATTAAAAAGTTATAAATTACATGAGCTACTTATGATAAAAAAGATTCCTAATTTTACTATTAATATCACATAATTAGTAATTTCCTTCCTAATTATTGCTAATAAGGAATTTTGTTAGAATTTTTTGTGTCAATTATAATTCTTAATCTTTAACTTTGATAAAATTTATTAAAGTGAATCAAATTTAATTTAATTTATATATTAAAGGAATTAATATAAAATATTTGATTTAAGAGAGTTCAAATCCAAGTAATTTTTAATTTTTCTATGATAGAAAAAATGAATGTAGATTTAAACAAAAGAAAAATAGAGATTAAAAATTAAAAAAAAAAGAAAGATTAATATATATTTTAAAAATTAAAGGGTTTTAATATAATTAAACAAAATTAAAAAATGTAATTTGTCCTCTGTTGTGGGCATTATCCTGAAAAGTAATTCAGGCCGTCCGAGGTCTAAAAGGAAACGCAATCAGCCAGACAGAGGCCCAAACCAGAGTCCAAGTTCACTAAGCGAGGACCACAATAATCAGGCATGAGTCACGGGCATCTTGTGTGGTCACAGATAGAAAGACACGATTCGCTGAGAAGGCTTCAAACCGCTCAACGAGAAACTATCACCCTAGGAGAGCAACCCACACTAGGGCAACAAGGGCCAATTAGAACCGCCCACGTGCTCAACCCCGACTCACTCACTCGTCACTAATGGACACTCATACAAAATCCAGTCAGCAATCTGAGACTCACATCCACAATTGACAGCTCGAACCTCAAGCTTATACATCAGCTCCCCGGAAGTCTGACAATTATTTGCCCAGCATTAATTATCCGACGGCAAGCATTAAATATCTTGAGCGATGGGGGCCATCATTCTATTGATCGTAAAATTACATTTGTAACCTTATGTCTTTCTATAAATAGAAAGGAAGGATCACTGTGGAAGGAGAGGTAGAAAAACACATGCAGAAACTCTGTTACTATCGAAAGTGCATCATGTTTATCATTACTGATTGTAATCTTACTCTGTAAAAAGCACCTTCCTGGTAATAACGAAAGAACAATGTGGACATAGGGGCTAAACTGGCTTTAGCCGAACCACGATAAACTCTTGGTATTCCTTTTCCTCCTCTTCTCCTCTAATCTTCTTTACTATTTTTCTCCATCTTTAGCTTGTAGTCAGGGGTAACACTGAACTACAGCTAGTTGACTGGATTTTGGTGTCAGCATTTTGACTTTAGAAGAAGGGTCCCCACTGCATATTCTTCTTTTTCAGCCTTTGATAACCCATTTCGGGTGCAATGGCAAGAGGAAAGGCTACCAGGGGTACAGGGGTTCCCGTTGGCCAGTCCGAAAGTCAGATACAGTAGCAAAATGCAGTTGTTCCCACGGCAGGCATTAACACCGGCGCGACTCCCCTTGTCCACCGTCAACCGATCGCCCACAAAACCGGTGACATGCAAGCTTGGCAATAATGCCAAGAAGTGCTTGACCGGCATTAAGAGGCACTAGAAAACACCATGAAGGAACTAACTGACATAGTCCGGGTGATGTCTTAAGTGCATGCCCAAAGCACGCTGAGGCAAGATGGAATGACCCCACCCGAAAATGAACATCGCTAACCAAGGTCCCAGCATTATCACTAGGCCAGAATTGAGTGCCATCAAACCGATTCGCTCCACTCTTATAACTCACAGTTGAGGATTGAAGTCTATCGAGGTTAGAAGGACAAGGGAGGCGGTAACCAGAAAGAGAGCTCACACCAAAGCAAAAGCTTGCACAGAACCGATAGTGAGAGAGAGACATACCACAAATCATCTGATTGCGAAGCAGTAGGGAGCATAAAACTTTTGATCAATATTCTTGCAATAAGTAGGAAAGAAAGAGTTGAAAAGCCTCCAGTCATCGGTCGAGAGCCTGAGACCAAAAGGTTGAAGAACTGCTCCAAAGGATGAAATAATTAGAAATGAATTCTGCATCTCGGGAGAACAAAGAGTCCCATAAAAAAAGCACTCCGCTTTCTTGTCAAATTGAGATAGAGTCCCTTCCTCACAAATTCAAGTTTCCAAGCATTCCCCTTTACAACGGGGACAGTGATCCATACAATCACCAGGATGCTTTCAACGTCCAAATGGATTTGCAAACCTCCAGCCCACAGGTGAAATCTCGAGTCTTTCTGGCAACACTTGGAGAAATACCACTAACATGGTTCAGAAGTCTCCTAGCTTGCAGCGTAAAAAGTTAGGAAGAATGCCAAGCCAGGTTCCTCAATCAATATGGGATGTTGAAGACGCAACTTGCTCTCTTCTGCCACTTAGCCACAGTCTTCCAATGGAAAGATGAACCGCTCAACGACTACATTGCCAGGTTCCAACAAGAGGTCAGAAATATGGATAGCTCATCAGATGAAAGCATCCTTACGGTGATTTCTGCAAGACTTCAAAAAGATGGAGAGTTGTACGAGAACTTATACAAGTCCCCGTTAGGAGCTTGAGTGAGTTTTACGAGTGAGCTGCCAAAGAGATCCATTAGGAAGAAATGTTTAGCCCATGGAAGCCGATTAAGAAAGGAGAAGCAGATACTTCCAAGGGAAGGAAAATGAGTGGGAGCAAGAATAACAAAGAAGGCCAAAAAGGTAATTCAGGAAGCCAAATTTCGAAGAAAGCCCAAAGCGAACAATTCCTACCTTAGCATTGCTATGAAACCTACATTGTCTTGTCAGACACCTCGAAGAGGATCTATATGATAGAAAGGAACAACGAAGACTTCGGCAGACCTAGGCCCATCAAGATCTCCATTGACGAGAGGAATGAAAACAAATTTTATGCTTATCATAGTGAAGTAAGGCACAATATGTCAGATTACTGGGCGTTGCCATCATTATTAGGGTAAAGGTTGGCAATGTGGAGGTAAGGAGGATAATGGTGGATACTAGGAGTTCGATCAACATGATGTATAAAGTATGCTTTGACCAAATAAGCATAAATGTAAATCAGCTAGACCCATCACCAGAGCCTTTCTATGGATTCACCGGAGATGGAGTACTTCTGGTAGGGCGAATCAAGCTCCTACTCACTATAGGGGATCTCAACCAATAAGCAACCATCATGACAGACTTTTTAATCATAGATTATCCTTTGGCTTATAATGTAGTGTTGGGACGGCTTGCCATGAATGATTTTGATATGGTAACATTAACCAGGGTGCTTACCATTAAATTCCCTACCCCTAATGGAGTTGGGTGTATGCGGAGGGAGCAACAAGTAGCCCATCATTGTTATGAGGAGGCAGTCAAACTTAGGGTGCAAGGGAAGAAAGTAAACTTAGTATCCAGAGGAAACCCCCATCAAACAAGCGAGAAAGGGATTGCTTATGACCTTGACCCTCAAGAAGTGGATGCCGAATGAGCCACCAGACCAGTAGAGGAACTGGAGAGTGTATTGGTAAGTGAGACAGACAAAGAGAGATGCCTCAAGGTGGGGAAATACCTACCATCTGACGTGAAAATGCAATTAGCTAATTCCTTCAAGGCGAACGTAGACATTTTCGCCTAGAACTATGAAGATATGATAGGCATCGATCTGAGTATAATATCGTATAGATTGAGTATCGATCCCCGGGCTAAGCTAGTTTGCCAGAAAAGGAGACTGATGACCGCTGATCTCTATACGGCTCTCAAGGAAGAGGTGGATAGGCTCTTGGCAAACAATTTCATCAGAGAGGCTCAGTACCCCACCTGGGTGTTCAACCCCATCCTTGTCAAGAAGAAAAATGGAAAATGGAGAACGTGTATTGATTTCATGAACCTCAACAAGGCGTGCCCGAAATATAGCTTCCTTCTGCCAAGAATAGATTAGCTTATGGATGCGATGGCAGGACA
This sequence comes from Saraca asoca, assembly GCA_026873985.1. Lineage (NCBI taxonomy): Eukaryota > Viridiplantae > Streptophyta > Magnoliopsida > Fabales > Fabaceae > Saraca > Saraca asoca. Next base: position 12,476 of record JANHAO010002606.1, read on the forward strand.
TGAATTACTCAGTTTCATGGATGCCTACTCAGGGTATAGCCAAATCTCGATGGCCACACAAGACGAAGAGCACACCTCCTTCATCACTGATCGTGAACTGTACTGCTACCAAGTGATGCCCTTTGGGCTTAAAAATGTGGGGGCAACCTATCAGTGGTTGGTGAATAAAATATTTCAAGAATAGATCAGCAAAATGATGGAGGTATATGTGGATGACATGCTTATGAAGTCCAAATGACTCGCTGATCACATCCGTGACCTTGGCGAAATGTTTCAAACCTTGAAAAGGTACCAAATGAAGCTGAATCCGCACAAATGTGCATTCGGTGTAGCCTCAGGTAAATTTCTCGACTTTATAGTCGACAACAGAGGAATTGAAACAAATTCAAAGAAGATTAGAGCACTTCTTAATATGCGTTCTCCTTCCGACCCAAAGGACGTCCAAAGCTTAAACGGGCAAATCATTATGCTCAGTCGATTTATTTCAAAAGCGACGAATAAGTGTGTTCCCTTCTTCGACGTCCTCAAGAGGGCTAATAGGTTTGAATGGACCCTAGATTGTGAAGTCGCATTTCAAGAACTTAAATCCTACCTTGGCCAAACACCTCTCCTTTCTAAACCACAAGAAGTTGAAAGATTAATAGTGTATCTAAAGGTATCTCAATATGCCTTGAGCACATCATTGATGTGAGAAGATTGAGGAATCCAACTCCCTATCTATTACGTAAGCCAAAGATTGTTGGAAGCGGAGACAAGGTATTCACCTATCAAAAAACTCACCTACTACTTTGTCGTTGCTTCAAGGAAATTACGGCCCTACTTCCAAGCCCATACCATTAGCGTCCTTACACAGTACCCATTAAGACAAGTTCTATAAAAGACCAACGCCTCTGGATGGCTGCTCAAATGGGTAATAGAGCTTGCTTAATTTGATATCACATACAAGCCTATGACCGCTATCAAAGGGCAAGCACTGGCTGACTTCATCGTTGAATTCACATGGCCTGTTCAAAAGGAAGTAGAGACCTTTGAAGCTTCTTGGTGGGAACTATTCATTGACGGGTCATCTAATGACCAAAAATCTAGAGCAGGAGTACTTCTTGTCAGTCCTAAAGGACACAAGATCTTTAGTGCCTTAAGGTTTGGATTTCAAGCCACGGATAATGAAGCTGAATATGAGGCCCTACTGGCAGGCTTATGATTGGCCAAGGAGGTGCATGTTGAAAGACTGAGGATCTTCAGTGATTCATAACTTATTGTTTGACAAATAAAAGACGAGTACCAAGCTTGGGAACAAAGAATGATGAAATATCTCTAGAGAGTCCAAGAGTTATTGGGCTCCTTTCAACAATTTGAAATCACTCAAGTCCCGTGAGCCCAGAATGCACATGCCGATGCTCTAGCTCGTTTGTCCACAAACAATGACCTAGATCTTGTGGAAATAATCTCGATAGAGCTCCTCTCATCCCCAAGCATCAAACCTCAGGACATAGTCATGGCGGTCACTGAGACACCCAATTCCTTGATGAATCTGATCTTAGATTACCTGTAAAATGAGAAATTACCAGAAAACAAATTTGAGGCACAATGCCTGTGGGCTCGAGCAGCCAGATATTGCATCTGCGATAACGTGCTCTATAAAAAAAGGTTCTCTACCCCACTTTTGAGATGCATAGATGGTAAAGACTGTAGTGCCATCTTAAGGGAGATTCATGAAGGACATTACAGGAATCATGTTGGGGGCTATTTTTGGCACAGAAGGCCCTTCAATAGGGATTCTACTGGCTGACCATGAAATAAGATATGATAGACCTCGTCAGGAGGTGCGATAAGTGCCAGAGGTTTGCGAAGGTGCCACGAGCTCCCCCAGCCTACCTGAAACAAATGACGAGTCCATGGCCATTTGCCATCTGGGGAAATTGTAAATATGTCATCATGGCCATGGATTATTTTATGAAATGGACTAAGGCAAAGGAACTCACTGAAATCTCGTCCTCCAAAGTAGAGAAGTTCATTTGGAACAACATCATCTATAAGTTTAGGGTCGCCCAACAGATCATCACCGACAACAGGACCTAGTTTACCAGTGAACAGTTCATAAAGTTCTACGACGACCTCAAAATTGTCAAAAGCTTCACAGCCGTAGACCACTCACAAGACAATGGGCAAGTAGAAGTCATCAATAAGATTATCAAGAAGATCTTAAAGACTAAGTTAGAAGCAAAGAAGGGAGCATGTGTGAATGAATTACTGATGTTACTATGGGCTTATAGAACCACACCCTGTAGCTCCACAGGAGAGACCCCCTTCTCAATGGTCTACGGATGTGAAGCAATGATCCCCGCAAAACTTGAAGTCATGACCCAGCGAAGGATTACCTTTAAACTGAGAGACAACAATCGACTACTCACCACAAACCTAGACCTCATGGAGGAAGCGAGGGAAAAAGCTAGCCTTAGGATCGCCGCTCATCAGTGTAGTATTACAAGGTATTACAATCAAAAAGTACGATCCCAAAAATTCAAGCCCGATGATCTCGTTTTACATCTCATTCTTCCAAGAGCTCGAAAGTCTAGTGAAAGGACCCTTGGACCGAATTGGGAAGGTCCATACCTAATTAAAAGGGTCGTGAATAATGGAGCCTACCACATAGTAGACTTGAATGGAGAAGAATTTCTTCACGCTTGGAATGCTGAGCATCTTCGCCATTATTACCAATAAGTGTCCCAACTCATAAAAATCGGCCACATAAAAAATGTGTATTCAATTTTTTAAATTTTAATAAAATAAAGTTCGGAAGGGATTTGGTGCAAATTTTTATGCAACAAAGTAGCAATCGATGTAACATATAGGAATTTTGTCCTGGTAAAAGCAAAATTAAGATCTCACACATCCAAGCATTGTGAATGCAAAAAGAGAGCCAACTTTCATAATGAAGATCATTATACAAATTGTTTATGAATTGTCCACAAGGAAAAGAAAGCTAAAATTACAAAGATGATATCCTAGGAAGCCTAAGTCTCAACATTAGGATGAGGCTCGAGGATAGGGTCATTAGAAGCTTCGGTCACTGGAGAGGCAGCTTCGTCAGGAGGAGCTTCCACTTCAGCACTTCATTCCTTGCCCAAGGAACTAGCCTTAGCAGCACTCCTCTTGAAGAATTCCACAGCTTCCAAAGCTTGTGGACTAAAGAAAGAGAAATCCAATTCAGGATATTTCTCCCACAACATAAAAAAGAAAGACTCATAGGTTTGTTGTCTTGACTCCCTTGCCACAACTACCGCTCTCGAAGACATCTCCGTTTTTGTAATATGAAGCTCCTTTCTCAATGCCTCCAGCTCTTTCTCAGTGATCTTGGCCCGTTGATATGAGGACCTTATCTTTTGCACGGTATCTTCGGTAACCTTTTTGGCTATCTGTAATTATGCGTTCATCTCGTTAAGATCTATCTTGGCCTTCCTTAAATCATTAGAAGCAAGGCTAAAATTAACCTCAGCCTGTTTGTGCTGCGTTGCCTCAATGGAAAGCGTAGCCTCCATTTCCCCAACCTTCTCCTTCCACTCAAGGTTCTCGACTACCAATGCTGCGAGCTCGTCCACAAGCAAAAATTCCTTATCCTCTAGACCTCAAGCTACCTCCTCAATCTTCAGCAATGTTAGGATGCTTTGCAAAAACAAAACAATGAGTTTAGAGTGATGAAGTGAATATGAAAACTAGAAACAATAGTCGATACTTACCACAAGGCCATGGTGAGCGGCATATCCTGCCGTCCTCTCGAGGGTAAAATCCTCAGCCTCCAGCACCCTAACTTTCTATTTAGGTCCTAAGATCATGCTCATACCATCAACCAAGGTCCGAGCATAGTGTTCCATCTTAGAGCTTGGTTCAGCCAATGGAGGTACAGACTCAACCTTTGGAGCATTGTCACCATGTGAGGTCACCTTCCTTTTCCCTTTATTGACCTTCTACCTTTTGGGAGGCAGACTAGGGGGAGTAACAGCCTCAGTGGCAATTGTTGCATTGGGTCACGTTATCAGGGTCGGTTCTTGTAATGGGGCCGTGACATAGGGTGAAGGCTACTCAGTAACAATTGGGTCAATGTCGCTTTCGAGAACTAAAGGCTGATCCACGGCGGCAAGAGATATGTTAATTTCAGGAGCTAGGAGGTTTTCCTTTCCATCGCAGGGTGGTGGTGTCCTCAAGATAAGCTCCATAATGTTGTCGTAATTGTCAAAGTTAGCCGGTCTGACCTCTGATGCTTGCCGAATCCTGACTTCTCTTGTAACCTCGATATCCAAGAGAGGCGCAAGTTTGTATAAGCAGAGGTGAGAGTCATTGAACTTAAAGTCGCGTTCGAGGTTGCTTGCTGATTAAAAGCCATCCAAAACGTTTAGCTCCCCAGTCTATAAAGTGGGATTTTTATCGGTCCTGACTGTGAGGAATAAGTAAAGGTCAGAATCAAATCCAAACATCATTAAACATACTCACCCTCAACCAACATACTCGGAGTAAGAATAAAATCAAAGTTTCTGAGGTATCACAGCGAGGGGCAAGAGACATAAAACCAATGATATTTATAAGGACCCATATTAGATTTCCCTCTAGCACCCCCTTCGGCAAAATAACCTTGTGTGGTGTCTTCCAGGCCAAAAGATAATAAAGCCCGTCTGATGCGTTCGCGCATCTGAGGCCATATAAATAACATAAGGTTTTAGGAGATGGTGGCGAAAGGCAATTGTCCCTATAAATCAGGGTAAGGGAAATTAATGAGGTGTAAGAGTTTGGGGTCAGCTAGAATGGGCTGAGTTTTATTCTATTCAAAAAATTGATGATGAAGGGTGGAATTGGGAATCTAAGTCCTGCTGTGAGATGTGGGAGGCCAATGGTAATAAATCCCTGAGAGGGATGCGTAACATAATCATCTGCTACTGGGACCATGGCGCTGCACCCCTTGGGTATCTTGTGGGACCGAACAACAAGCTGAACATCGCGGAGTCGTATAGTAGATGCATAGAATGTGAATGCCTGGCATTCCTAGCGCTTGCTCACTGTAGTGTTTGGACCCTTTGGGCGATCTTGATAAGCAATAGAAGCTGCGGCATCCCCTCTCTCACTTGAGGTTACATCACCAACTTGTCATGTGACCCTCTCACTCAGGGCTGACTCAGGCTCTTCGTCCTCATCCCTAATTAGGTGGAGGTGATGTACATGACCTGATCTCATCTACAAAGGAAAAGACTGATTAGGTCGCTATGAACGAGCCACACCAAGAACAAAGACCGACCACCCTCACAAACTATAGGTCATGCATAGCCTAAGCCACTACACTGATTACCCAGACTCCAGTAGGTAAAGACAAAACGATTCCTAAACCATGGAGTCCCTAAAATCTAGGCACAATGTCTAGAAACCCTACGGTCAGATAACAAACTGACTACATCGATTCAAATAAGCAAGAATCCCTATGCAAAACTTATCGGACAGCCCCCGCTTCTCTCTCAGTCAACAAACAACTAAACCTCCAACCATCTATGATAAACAGAAGCCAAGAGGAAGATGGAAACGTACCGTGGTTAGTAGAAATAAAAGTCCCAATCAAGTCGCAGTAGCAGTTTTCGATAATGAAAACCTTAGTCACGACCGAAGAAATCAAAGAGCAGTCGGATGAGATGAATAACACGAAGACCGACGTGGTGGTTAGGAAGGAAGAAGGACGGAGAAGACTAGAACTATAAAATGTTTCAAATGGCAGAATGGGAGGGAGAAAGAAAAAACCCTTCATTTTATAAAGGGAACGATCTACCCATCAGATTAAAGGGATAGTCAATTACCCATAATTTGAAAGCCTAAAGGTTGCAGGCATCAATAAATGATGGATCAAAAAATGTGTGTCGAAAGCTAGGAGTAAATAATTGCCCACCATCATTGGAAAAGTGAAAAGTCACGCATGTGAAACAGATAAAAGAATCGAACGGTCCATGAAGATCGCATGCTATGGAGCATCGGGGCTTAACAAACATCTCGCGTCCAAGTAATGCAGTAGCCATGCGTAGAATTCTTACGTGAGCCATGTCTAAGTAATGTGCTCGCCCCATAGGGAATTCTTACACGAAACGACCCTGCATTCAAGTAATGCATTAGCAACATAGAATTCTTGCGTAGGTTGAGGGCTTGACAAACATCTCGCATCCAAGTAATGTGCTAGCCATGCGCAGAATTCTTGTATGAACCGCGTCCAAGTAATATGCTCACCTCACACAGAATTCTTACACGGAACGACGCTGCATCCAAGTAATGCATTAGCAATGTAGAATTCTTGCATGGGTCAGGGGCTTGACAAACATCTCATGTCCAAGTAATGCATTAGCCATGCGTAGAATTCTTGTGCGAGCTGCGTCCAAGTAATGTGCTTGCCCCACACAGAATTCTTGAATGGAACGACCTTACGTCCAAGTAATATGTTAATAACGTAGAATTCTTGCGCGGGTCAAGGGCTTGATAAACATCTCATGTCCAAGTAATGCGCTAGCCATGCATAGAATTCTTGCGTGAGCCGCATCCAAGTAATGTACTCGTCCCGCATAGAATTCTTGCGCAGAGCGACCTTGGGTCCAAGTAATGCGTTAATAACATAGAATTCTTGTATGGGTCGGGGGCTTGATAAACATCTTGCATCCAAGTAATGTGCTAGCCTTGCACAGAATTCTTATGCGAAACGACCTTGTGTCCAAGTAATGTGTTGGCCACACAGAACTCTTACGCAGGTCGAGGGTAAAATGAAAACCCTGTATCCAGGTAATGTGCTAGCCCAGAACAGAGTTCTTGTGCGAGAGAATTCAGCACCTTGTGACTCAAGTGAAGCACTAAGCCCCGCACAGAGTCCTTACACAAGCTGGCACAATGGACTGGCAATGCCACACATATCCTTAAAATGAAAATTTTATTAATCAAAGATGATTGACCCTTTTTCATTAGTAGATTATCTTGTGAAACATTTTTACAACGACTGTCATGATATAATTTTGCAAGAAGGCAAATCACAGCAAATTGTTAACCTACTCATGTGGCAAAGCCAAGGATTAAGGACAAAATTGAGCGCGAGGCCTCAGCCAACAACAATTTACAAGTTTTGGTTATTGGCTATAACTCCTAGCCCACAAAGTGAGTAGAGAGTTGGGGGGCTTATGTTATGGGCATTATCCTGAAAAGTAATTTAGGCCGTCCAAGGTCCAAAAGGAAACGCAATTGGCCAGACAGAGGCCCAAACCAGAGTCTAAGTTCACTGAGTGAGGACCCTAGTAATCGGGCATGAGTCACGGGCATCCTGTGTGGTCACAGACAGAAGGATGTGATTCATTAAGAAGGCTTCAAACCCCTCAACGAAAAACTATCACCTCGGGAGAATGACCTACGCAAGGGCGACAAAGGCCAATCAGAACTACCCATGCGCTCAACCTCGACTCACTCACTCGCTACTAATGGACACTCGTATGGAATCCAGTCAGCAATCTGAGACTCACATGCACAGTTGACAGCTTGGACCTCAAGTTTGCACATTAGCTACCCGAAAGTCTGACAATAATTTGCCTAGCATTAATTATCCAAAAACAAGCATTAAATGCCCTGAGCGGCAGGGGCCATCATTCTGTTAATCATAAAATTACATTTGTAACCTTTTCTCTTTCTATAAATAGAAAGGAAGGATCACCATGTAAGGAAAGGTAGAAAAACACATGTAGAAACTCTGCTACTATCGAAAGTGCATCCTGTTTATCATTACTGATTGTAATCTTACCCTGTAAAAAGCACCTTCCTGGTAATAACGAAAGAACAACGTGGACGTAGGAGACAAATTAACTTTAGCCGAACAACGATAAACTCCTAGTGTTCCTTTTCCTCCTCCTCTCCCCTAATCTTCTTTATTGTTTTTCTCCATCTTTAGCTTGCAGTCAGGAGTAACACTGAACTACAACAAGTTGACCAGATTTTGGTGTCAACATCCTCAATCTAAAATTAAATTGATTAATGGCTACTTTTTCCCTATTGGTTAGGGAGCAATGAAAAAGAAGGAAAAAAACTATAATAATATAATAAAGGTGAAAATATAGTTTATACCGTAAAATGGAGTTGAGTGACATATTATTCTTTAAACTTTAAAAATTTATAAATTATGTGTTAAACTTTCAAAAAGTTATAAATTATCCCTTAAAATTAAAGAAAATAATAAAAATATTAATTAATTATTATTTTAATTCTAAAGCAATTAATGTGTAACATTTACATTATTGAGATTTTATTTCTTCTCAGGTACAAAATCCACATTAAAAATATTATTATTTTTAATTATTGCCAAAACTTTTATCATAAAACTCATGTTTTGGTTATGAAATATGATATAATTTGAGTTCCATACTTTATACTTAAAACTAATAGTTAATTAACGTTTTCATAGTTTTTTTAAATTTTAAGGAAGTAATTTACAACTTTTCTAAGTTTAAAGGTGTAATATGTAGATTTTGGAAATTTAATTTTAATTCTAAAGAAATAAATGTGTAATATATATATTATTGAGATTTTATTTCTTCTCTTATAAGGTACAAAATTCACATTAAAAATATTATTATTTTTAATTATTGTCAAAACTTTTATCATAAAACTCATGTTTTAGTGATGAAATAAAATATAATTTGAATTCCATACTTTATAGATAAAATTAATAGTTAATTAACAATTTCATAGTTTTTTTTTAAATTTTAAGGAAGTAATTTACAATTTTTTTTAAATTTAAATGTGTAATATGTAGTTTTTTAAAATTTTAAAAAATAATTTAACACTTAATAAAAAGAGTATAAATTATATTTTTCTTGTAATAAAATTTTAAGACTTATTAATCTAATTGAGTAAAATCTTTCTCTCATTTTAGCAATTGTTTTTCTAGAGAACTTGGGACACACGTCTTGTTGCCTATAGGATAGTGGGCTCGAGTCAAATTAAATGATGAGGGTTCTCTTAAAAATGGAAAAGGTTGGTGCGGTATCTACCCACCCAGTGCACGTGCCTCCGCCAATGGCTGTGGATGATTCCATTGCTAAAGAGATTAGTTCTTTGAGATGTTATCTCATACTAATTTCTAAATAATTAAAGCGCTCCAAAATTTAAATATCACATTTTTTTTTATTCACTTTCCTAATAAAAGAAATGCATACAAAACTTGATGCGGGAACGAATGAAAAAAAAAATCATCACATTATAATTCAATAGATTAAAAATATTAAATTAAATGTATTAATTGGCTCAAATAAATTTAAATTATTTATTTATAATTGAATTTGTTCAACTTTTGATATGATTTTTTGGAGCATCGAATAAAAAGCAAGCAATGCAAGAAATTAAACTTTAAGCAAGATTTGGCAAAAAAAAAAAAAAACATGTATTTAGAATTTAGGCTATAGTGTAATAAATTTAAAGAACAAACTAAGCCGTCTAACGTGGAGTTGTATATTTAACAGCGCTTGCAAAGGAGATATAAGATCCATGAATTAAGATTCAGAGACTTAGTTATTCCAAGATGAAAGATGTGAGCTTCATATCTTGAATCTAGAAGAATATTTTCTTATTGTTAGATTATATAAATATATATTATATCATACTTAGGTTATTTTATGTAAAGAGTTTAGTCTAATTAGCTCAAGGCCTAATTAGGATAGGGCCCGTCTAGTGTGTGTGTGTTCACATATATATATATATATATATATACACACACACACACACACACTGTTAGCCTTGCTAACATACATTCTTTAGTTTTAATATTAAAAAATAATTTTGATTAATATCATAACATGTTCATGTGTTTAATATTTGTTGATTTTGTTGATTCAAGGTTGATCAAGTGACATTTAAAAGATCAAGAGATCCAATATAGACTTAGTAATTTTTATTAATTTTTCTAGGATATTTTGTAAGTGTGTTTTAATCAAATTTGATTCAAATTAAGTTTTTAAAAATAGTTAAATTGAGGTAGAAATAAATCAATTGAAACGAGCTTAAAACAAATATTTTCTAACTAAGTTTTTAAATGCATCTTCACAAGTAAAATTTTTATAAAAATTATTTTTCACTGTATGAATCAATTCACGAATCAATTTATATTAAAAATCTTGTGAAATGTACTTTAATCAATTCATTAATAAAAGTTTTTGAAAAATGCTTTTACCGAAAGTTAGAAAATATTCTAAATCGATTAGATAATCGATTCATGACCTTTTTACATAACAAGATAAATCAATTCATGCATTGATTCGATCATGAACTTCTTCATGATCTTCATAGGCGAATTGATTCACAAATCGATTAACTAATTAGTAACTATTCTGAATCGATTTACGAATTAATTCATAACTTAAAAGTTAGTTATTTTTTAAAAGTCGATTATCACAACTATAAATACCCTTCAAGCCTTATTTCAACAAAGAATTTTTCATATTAGTTTCTCATAACTTCAAGTGTGAAAAGCAGAGAAAGCTCAGAGCTTAAAACTAATCTATCACTACCTCATTGTATTTCTTCTATTCAATCATTCTTGGAGCAATTTAGTGAAGAAAACACACATTAGATAATTAAGATTTTCATCTCGATTGAAGTATTGTATTTCTAACTCTAATTCTTGTTTTCTCTTTAGATTTTTAGGTTGATTGGGAATCTGAGATACAAAGGAAGAGATTGATCTTCCCTTTCCATTCTTTAAGAATTGTGAGGCTGATCATAGTTTGTAAGAGGTGTGGAGAATTCTTAGTAAAATCTTCTAAATTGTGAGGTTGATTTTAGTTGTAGATGATTAGAGAATTTTTGTATTATAGGTTGGAAAGAACCCGGCTAAATCTTGTATAATAAGTTGGCAAGAGCTCAGTTAAATCTTGTGGTGTATACTAGTATACAGAAGCTCGATTAATTCCTGTATTTTAGTAATAAAAAATGACTATTCAGTTGATGATTGTCCAGTGGATGTAGACTTCAATTGTGGTTTTAATTAAAATTAAACTACTTTAAAAATCTTTGTGTTCTTTATTGCTTTTGGTCTTTACTACAAATTATCTTTTTGTTGCACATATATATTTGGCATATATTCTACACTACAAATTCTGATTTAACTGTTTCTTCTACGCTACTATTCAAATTAATTGTTTCTCAATTAATCAATGACTCCAATTCAATCTTGATTATTCAATAACTATACTCTGATTATTTTCTTTGAAGGCTTCCACTATTATTAGAACAAACAAGAATCCAATCTAAATCTCAGGAGTATTTGTAAAAAGAATTTAAAGTCTTCCGTTAAATTTTTCATCAGAATCCAAACTAAAAATCATCTGATGTAAGGGAAAGATTATTGTATTTTTGGGATCAACAATTGGTATAAGAGCTTTGGCTCTTAATACTCTTTTATTTTCAAAGAGATTATGGATTCTATTGTTACACTTTGATCTAATGTCCTCCCTTGAACAAGCCTCCTAGTTTTAATGGACATCATTATACCTATTGGAAGCAAAAAATTAAAGATTTTATTGAAGCCATTGATATAGACATGTGGGAAATTGTTAAGGATGGATATGATCCACCACAAACCTTGATCAATGGGATTGTAAAACCTAAACCTAAGTCTTTATGGACTGAGGGGGAAAGGAAGAAATACCTCCTTGCCTCCAAAGTCAAGTGGATTATCTCTGACTCCCTTTCCTCTAATGAACATGGGAGAATTTCAAACTGTGCTATAGCTAAACAAATTTGGGACACTTTAGAAGTAGCACATATAGGCACAACTTAGGTTAAAACATCTAAGGTGCATGTGTTAGTTTCTCAATATGAAATGTTCAATATGGAAGAAGGAGAATCTATTAAAGATCTCATTCAAAAAGTCACTGTTATCACTAACCATCTTATGTTACTTGATAGAAAACTTGACAATGCAAATTTAATGTACAAAATTCTGAGGCCTCTAACTGAGGAATGGTAGCCAAAAGTGACAGTTATTAAAGAATCACTTAAGATAAGGATGCTAACAATTTAGGAGCTTTATGGAAATTTAGAAGAACATGAGTTGGATATGAAGAGATATACGAAAAATGGTAATGATAAAAAGAGGAAAACCTTAGCACTTAAAGTTGCAAAGACATTTGAATTTGATGATGATGAATCATACAACAATAAAAGTGAAGATAAAGATGTCATGGCCTCTTTAAGCAAAAGATTTGCAGAAAATGGTCAAAGAAAAGAAAAATAAATATAAGAGAAAAGCTACTCCTTTAAGAAGAAATCAGAATAAAAATGAACAAGAGAATTCCTCTTATAGCTCAACATGTTTTAAATGTAAAAAACTGGGATGCTTTAAGTTAGATTGCCCAGTTCCTAAAGAAACAAATTGAAAGTGAAAGAAAAAAAGAAGAGGAAGTCATCTCTCAAGAAAGTCAACTTAGCCATTTGGGAAGATGAGAATGATTCTGGAGAAGATGAAGAAAAAGAGGAAAAGACATTGCTTTGCCTTATGGCTTAAGAAGATGAAGACTGTAAGGTATTTCAATCTTTTTTTTTTATTATGACAATGATAATAGTGATGATGAACTTAATTCTAGTGATAATGATAAAAGTGATGATGAAACTAATGATTTATATGAAGAGCTATATGATGCATTGATAAAAGTTGTGAAAGAATTAAAGTATGCTAAAAAGGAAAAAGAAAGCCTACTTAAGAAAATTAGCCAGATTGAAAAAGAAAACAATGATTTAAATCTCTTAGTTGAAAAAGTATTGAATAAAAGTAAAGTTTGTGATCAATTTAAAATTTATAGATCAAAATAGACACATTGACTAAAGCTTTACATGGTTTTACAAATGGTAAGATGAGATTGAACAATATGCTACAGAATCAAACAACTTTTTAAAATAAGACTGGTTTGGGATATCGACAACAAAATAAAAGGAGATCCAATAAAAGATCTCAAACTTCTAAGTCAAAAAGGAACATTAGTAACATAACCTATTTTTACTATAATAAAAAAAGACATCATATTAAACATTGTCGATATAGAAATGGTACTTATATTTTAAAATAAAATGAAAAATTAGTTTGGTTACTAAAAGGATATCTTGATATGTTTACGAACAAATATGGACCCAAGATCCGTTGGGTACCATCTATGCAAGTATAAATTCTATTTTGCACGTTTGTGGGAGACATAAAGAAGCAACTTATGATTTTTGGATAGAAGTTGCTCTCACCACATGAATGTTAAACCCCCTTTAGACATTTCTATCTTTTATGCTTATTTGTTTACCTTAGCAAATTCTAACTTAGGCATAAGAGATTTCTTCTAAATTTGTCTTGTAGGTACTTGATATGAAATTTGAGACATAAATTGTGGTAAATTGATTGTTGCTGATCGATACATCATTTGTTAAGCAAGTTTGAAACAAAATTACATGAAAAATGATTTTAGGACTTTTTAAATTGAGTCTTGAATCAATTCAAATCTTTTCAGGATTTTTGAAAGTTTTTGAATCGATTCACAACTAAAAAAATTTATCCTACGAGTTGATTTATGAACCAATTTAACAAAATTTTAATCTTTCAGGAAGTTCTTAAATTTGTGAAAATTTTTTATTAACCTAAATGAATCGATGCCCAAAACGATTCAATCCTGGCTAAATCAATTCTAGAATTAATTCAACACCTGATATATGAAAACATAATTTGATTCATATAACAAGTTTGAAATTAGAAGAATCATTATCTTAAGAGGAGATTAGTATAAAAAAGGAGCTTACATTTCTTATAATATTGATACTATGAACTCTACTCTATTTTACTAATTTTATAAATTTTTTTTCATCTCTCTTTAATAAAGCACTATTTCTTTTTAATGTGCCAAAAAGGGGAGAAAGATTAGATTCTATGAGTAAAATGAGTAAGAAATTTTTTTTGAAAAAGGGAGATATAAAATTTTTTTTACAGTCATTTGAAGTTGATTTTTGAGAAATTTTGAATCTCATCTAAAATTATATGTCATCATAAAAAGTGGGAGATTGTTAGCCTTGCTAGCATACATTCTTCGGTTTTGACATTGAAAAATAATTTGGATCAGTATCATAATATGTTTATGTGTTTAATGCTTATTAATTTTGTAGATTCAAGGTTGATTAAGTGTCATTTAAGAGATCAAGAGATCCAATATAGACTTAGTATTTTTATTAATTTTTCTAGGATATTTTGTATTCAATTTTCTAAGATATTTTGTAAGTGTGTTCTAATTAAATTTGATCCAAATTAAGTTCTAAAAATAGTTAAATAGAGGTAGAAATAAATCAATTAAAATGAGCTTAAAACAAATATTTTCTAACTAAGTTTTTAAATGCATTTTTACATGTGGAATTTTTATAAAAACTATTTTCTATTATGTGAATTTTTTCACGAATTGATTCATATTGAAAATCTTGTAAAATGTACTTGAATTGACTAGATAATCAATTTATGAAGAAAATTTTTTAAAAAATGCTTTTACCAAAAGTTAGAAAATATTCTAAATAGATTAGGTAATCAATTTATGACCTTTTTACATAATAGGCTAAATTAATTCATACATCGATTTAGTCATGAACTTCATGATTTTCATAGGTGAATCGATTTACAAATCGATTAATTAGTTGGTAATAGCTTTGAATCAATTTACAACTTAAAAGTTAGTTATTTTTTAAAAGTGGGTTATCATAACTATAAATAGCCTTCAAGCCTCATTTTAACAGAGAGTTTTTCATATCATTTTCTTAGAACTTCAAGCATGAAAAATAGAGAAAGCTCAATGCTCAAAAATGATCTATCACTACCTCATTGGATTTCATCTATTCAATTATTCTTGGAGTAATTTGGTGAAGAAAACACACACTAGATAATTAAGATTTTCATCTTGATGGAAGTATTATATTTCTAACTCTAATTCTTGTTTTCTATTTAGATTTCTACGTTGATTAGGAATTTGAGATACAAAGGAAGAGGTTGATCTTCCCTTTACATCCTTTTAGAATTGTGAGGTTGATCATAGTTTGTAGGAGGTGTAGAGAATTTTTGGTAAAATCTTCTAAATTGTGAGGTTGATTACAGTCGTAGAAGATTAGAGAATTTTTGTATCATAAGTTGACAAGAGCCTAGCTAAATCTTATGTAATAGGTTAGTAAGAGCCGGTTAGTATAGGAGCTTGGTTAATTCTTGTGTTTTAGTAATAAAAAGTGACTATTCAATTGAGGATTATCCAGGAGATGTAGGCTTCAATTGTGGTTCCAATTGAAGTTGAACCATGATTGGGTGCCAAATCCAATCAAGATTAGAAATTTATAACCGAGCTACCTACTTACTACTTGTAGTATAAGGCAACAATGGGTTGAGCCCTTAGATCATTTTGGATGATATCAATCAGATTAAGAGATAGAAATGAGGGGGGATTGACAGTAACTATACTAACAGCCAACACTAAAGCAGAAATGGAAATAACAGTAGGCAAATAAACTAACCAGCCTAAGGGAATCAACTAAACTTAAGATGAATGTATTCTTGATCACTAAATATTCATTTAATTGTTAATCATATTTTCTGGCTTAAAATCATAACAAGAATCCTTGAAATGATTAATGAGTC
>JANHAO010002607.1:0-28138 GCA_026873985.1 Saraca asoca
ATTTCAGTCCCTGAAATATTTTCAGTTTAGTCCTTTTCAATTTTAATTTTATATTTTCAATTTCCTTTTTTATTTTCTAAATTTTGGGTATTACACCATAATCCAATGGTTCACTGAATGCCAGCTGTGAGTTATTGCTAGCTTGGCAAAAACACTTATCGATTTATAAACGATTACATAGGATAGTGGCAGAAACCCAAGAGTTACAGATAGTGCGCAAAAGTATGACAAACGGCAGCCTACAACTCCTGGTCCACCCCGCATCTAAGTTGTGCTAGCTGAGGCACATCCGTGCAACTTACCTAGGCACCAAAATCTTGTGCAGACTAAGGTGCATCCGTTCGACCTATTGAGACATCGCATCTAAGTTGTGCTAGCTGAGGCACATCCGTGCGACCTACCTGGACACCAAAATCTTGTGTAGATGACTTACATAGGCACCAAAATCTTTTGCAAACTAAGATGCATCTGTGCAACCTACTGGGCACTCAATCTCGCGCTAACTTAGGCGCTCAGGCACTCTAGTGCCTAAACTCATTACCAGTGAAGGCACTCTGATGCTCGAGTTCATTATCAACCAAGATGGGCTAATGCAACTGATTAGTCATTCAACATGGCACATATCCTTTTAAGTCATGATTTATTGGCTGAAGCCCATTTATATTAATTTAATTTATGCTATCTGAGGTCGATTGGCCTATTAGGCACTCATTTTATCTAATGCTTATCAAGTTATGGTTTGCATAAACTCATTCATGTTACCATCTGCAACATACAAAATCACCAATATGAGTGCTTGAAAAAAAAAACAAGGATATTATGCAAAATTTCATTAAAAAATCTCTTTCAACGAGGTGAATTTACATAAGAAAATTTGAAATATAAAGACTAGAATAAGCCTATAGTTATAATAAGTATAAGGAACTAGCCTTTTAAGAGCTAGATCCTATAAGCAGGAGCAAGCTAAACGGCTCCAACTTCTTCCTCTTGCCCTCCTTCCAAGTTAGAAGCTCTCCCTTAGCCTTGTAACTCCTGGGTGCTTGGAGAAATCAAACGATTAACTCACCACGCAAAGAAACCAAAGAACAAAGGTGAAAAAGCTGCATCATTCAACTTGATTGTAAGGAGGCTATGGAGAAACGTAACAAAACTTCCTAGGATTCTCAAAAAAGAATAGTCCATGGGAGCTTCTTATAAAAAACTTGCCAGGATCCTTAAAGAGAAACTGTCACAACAAGTCATACACATCTTGCAAAACTCCACCAAAGATCCAGGCCATCCGAAACATGGGGAGCTTAACTAAGGCACCCATTAAATCATTTAGTGGAGAAGGAATAAGGGTTTCTCACACCTTATATAAATAAGTCTGGCTTCACTAAAGAATCCAGAGGATATCTAGCTATTCTTGATCGAACGGTCCAGAAGAAAACAAGGCTGCACGCTAACCGCTATGAAACATATACAGTAAGAGGTATGGCCTGGTGCAAATGAAGTGAAAAATTGAAGCTTCAAATGACAACATGACAAACTATAAGTAAAGACTTGATAGCACTGCAGACTCCAAATGAGGACTTTACCAATAAACTACAACTCCTAGTCCGCAAAGCAAATTAAGAGTTAGGGGCTAATGTTATAGGTATTTTTAAGCAATACAAAATGGACCAGCAAAAACCCAATAAGAGATGAGTCCAACAAAAAAGGCCTAGATCACCCAAAAAACTAAGGTCGCTCGATAGAGGCACCAGCTCACCATCCATGAACTCAGGACACATGACAAGATCAAGATTCTAACTCATTGAGAATGGACTCCAATTCACTAGTCGAAGCATGCTGCCCCAGCCATCTTCTGGAAGACTTGCTTTGATTGAACCTGAGCATGAGATCAACTAGCATGGCTAACAAGTCACCCAGCATAAGCTCGAACTGCTAAATGAGTTGCCCCAAGCATAGACACTAAACACCCAAGTCCAATCATCAACCAGAGGCACATTCTCCTAACTGATAAGTCAGTCTCCAAAATTGACACATCAACCTCCAAAAATCGATAGTGAACTGCTAAGCATTTATTACCCATCAAGCATTTATTGCCCATAACGACCAAAAAGATAGTTTTACAATTTGTCAAATTACACTTATAACCCCCTACCTCTATAAATAGGGGGAGAGATCATTGTAAAAGGAGAATAGAGAAATACATGTAAAAACTCTATCAGAATAGTGAGAGAACTCCTGTACTGTTACTTTGTTGAAATACACAAAGAAACCACCATACAAAAGAAAATATAACTACCATGGATGTAAGGGTCACACTAACTTTAGCTGAACCATGTTAAAAAGCTTCTGGTGTTCATTGTTCTCCCTCTTCTTCTATCTCTTCCTTGCTGATATACACACTTGCAACTTGACTAATTTTTACCGTCAACAATATTTATATAACATTATCTTCCAACTATATTCGAATAAGGAGCTCATCGAAAAGTAAGGGTAGTATTTGCTATTGTGAAGTATTTATGGTGGGACGTGGGATCCAGAAGGTTGCACTAGAAATTCCTTCTCAAGTGTAATAACAATTCGCAAGACACTATAAAAATATTGACTGATTGTCTCTACAGAACGATGGAAGAAAAAAAAAACATGGTTCAATATTTGACATTGTGTGCTAAGATATGGAGAAATCTCCCTACTTGCTCCTTAACTGTAGCCTTAATAGAATCCTCTATTCTACTAATGCCTCATAATTTTTCACACAAATGAAGAAATGCACAAGGGTCCATATGTATGATATCATGACTTTTTTCTGAATGTAGTACTTACTGCATCAATTCTTGCCTCATTCAAGCTCTTCTTGCGCTCTAATCATGAATGGGTTTGTAGATATTTTATGAAAGCAATTGTACTAAATGCAATGCATGCACAATGTAACATATAACTTGTAACACACAAAGTGAATGATGCCTTTCCCAATCCACCCTCAATTGATAAAAACATTATCTTCAATTGTCACTCCAAAATTAGTTATTGGTTTTACATTATATTCATCATTGTGTATATTGTCCAAACTCTTGTCCACAGAGAACCCATTGCTACCTTGATTGTCCATCTAATAAACATGTAGCCATGCAATAAAAGCATAAAATTTATGCACTATCAACCCAGAAGCCAAAAGATTACATTGTGTGAATCAATTCACGAATCGATCCATATCGAAAATAGTCATGAAAATCTACATAAATTGATTCATGAATCGATTCGTCAAAAACTGTTTTCAAAAATTGTTTTGACCGAAGGTTAGAAACTTTTATGAATTGATTACATAATCAATTCATGACCTGTCCACATGATAGTTTTAATCGATTCATGAATCAATTCAGTCATAAAGTTCTTGATCATACATATGGACAAATTGATTCATAAATCGATTCAAATTCGGAAAGTTAGTTATTTCTAAAGAGCTACTTCTTCAAGTTCAACAAGGCAACCCCCATCAATATTCAAAAGAGACAAAAAGCATCAATGCAGAAAGATTTACTACTAGTAAGAAACTTCAAAGCCCAGACATAGTATAGCTCAAACCTTAGAATTTGAAGGGAAACAAACAAATTTTAAACCTAGATCTAAGTATAGCTCAAACCCACACATAGTATAGCTTAAACCTTGGAATTTGAAGGAAAACAAACAAATTTTAAACCCAGATTTGGCCTTCATTTGGCTAGGAATGCAACAAATAATAGATCAAGCAAAGAATAACAATGGGAGGAAGAGAAGAGCTCACCTTG
Source organism: Saraca asoca (assembly GCA_026873985.1). Lineage (NCBI taxonomy): Eukaryota > Viridiplantae > Streptophyta > Magnoliopsida > Fabales > Fabaceae > Saraca > Saraca asoca. The sequence goes on from JANHAO010002607.1 coordinate 3,777, forward strand.
TTGTAGAACCACGCTAGAGGTATCACGCGTGGACAGCTCTCGTGAAGGTTAGGAATGCTGAAACTAGATTGTTGGCAACTACAACTGGACCTCCAACTCCAAGCACAAGGAAAGAAAAAGCCAGGGCCGAAAAAATACAAGCTCTTCAAATAATATCAATAGCCATGAATAGTAACTTCTACCCATTTGCTATTTTCTTCTCATTTTATTTTTTGCTCAATTTCTTTTCCTCAGCCAAAGAGTCATAAATAGTAATTTTTGTCTATCTTTTTTGTCCATTTTTTTCTATCCTCTTAATTTCTTCTCAAACAAAGGGAGGGTTCAAACGTGAAGCTATCAAAAATGGATTAGTAGTAATTTTATCTTACAGAATGCATGTTGTATTGTATAGATGTATTATTGAGAAGCCAAATCTAGAAACTTGAATAATTTATACAAAATTTCAGATAAAAATAACATTCATATAAGATGAAAGAGAGATAGAAAGATTGCCCGTGATCCTTCACTTTCACCTGGTCTTTCAATTGTGAATTGAATTGATCCAATTTGAAATTTAAGAGAAGAAATTGTTGCAATTTCAAATTAGAAGATTAATTTCATTTATTTTGTTAGAAAATATTTTTAATAAAAAATTATTTATTTGTATAAAAGTAAAGAATTTATATTACTTCTATATATTATGATTAATAAAATAATAGAAAACGATATTTTTTTATCATGCTTCGTAATCAAGTATTTCTACGTCCATGTATAAACGCCTCTCGCAATGACAAAACTAACCCTGTCATTATGTGGTTTTGGCTCGCGCTTTAACGGACAACTTGACGTCGTTTCATCTGAGCACACCGTTTCGCTACTATCAGATCAATTGCTTTCAGACTCGTTTTTTCTTTTCTCTTTTTCTTTTTCTCCCGGTGGATAGCTTTCAGACACTTTATGAGAGGCAAAACAAAAGCTCATTCTGTTTCTGCTTCAACGACGATAATGCCTCTGAATGTGATCTGCTCCGTCGCTTTGCCGCCGTTCTGAGCAATTTCCGTCCATGCACATGGAGCCCCAATACCCTAAGTCTCGATCCTATGGACCCCAACTGAAAATTACGATTCCTTCCTCCCAAGACAACGATCGCAGCAGCACCGAATTGCGCGCTCTTGATTGTAATCTCACTTCCCTTTGCGACCATATCCAATTGGAAGGCTTCAATTCGGGGTCATTCTCCGATGTCGTCGTTCATTCAATGGGTTCTACTTATCACCTCCATCGCCTTATTCTCTCGCGGAGTTCATACTTCAGGTAACACTTATTTCCACTTATAAATTTAAAGTTAGCTTTTTTTATGCCTTGCTCTCAATTTGATTATTATTTTTATTGTTCATTTAGCCTCTTAACTATAATGGACATAGCCATTATGTTATGATTGTAATTATTTTAGTGCTTGTTGTTACTGCGTGTGGAATAGTTTGAAAATTCAAGCTGGAGAAAATCAAGCAATAATAAGATTGAATTGGCTAGAAATGATAAAGGAAGATATAATCCAAAGTGAGGAAGTGTTCATGTCATGCATGGTGGAGCATCCATGGTCTTAAAAAGTTATGATAAAGGAGTCCTGCAGTTGATTTTCGATTTATATTGTCAGTGATTTGCTATAGTGGTATTGCATTGGACAATGTGGCTTTTAGAAGACATGAATCTTCGAATTTCTATATCATATCCATATCTTCATCATACTTTTCTTGAGTATGAGTGATAGCTGAATGCTCTGATTTAGGATATGAGGAGTTAAAGGTCCATAGTAACATATCATATGTATTGGTTGCTTTCTTCATTTGGAAGAGGGATGTGTTTCCCGAATCTTGGCAGGGCCTTATTTTCTTCAGAAAACAAAATTCTATTGTTTCCCTTTTGCCCTTGGTTGTTGTTTTAATTTTAGTGATATTGATGAAATGTTTCAACATTTGAATTTGGAAAATGGGTATGAGAAATTTTCACCTTGATCAAGCTCTTGGTCTGGCAACATTATTAGTTGTCATCTGATATGTCTGTCAGGAACATGCTTCATGGCCCTTGGAAAGAAGCCAGTGCTCCTATTGTGACCTTGCATGTTGATGATAAGAATGTTAATAATGAGGCAATTGCAATGGCTTTGGCATATCTGTATGGGCACCACCCTAAGCTTAACAACAATAATGCATTTCGTGTCCTAGCTGCTGCTTCCTTTCTTGACCTCCAGGTATCTTGTTTACATAATCATATCAAGAGCATTGTTACATTTCAATAGTCTATACATTGTAATTTTTTGTGTATCTACACATCTGTACAGGACTTATGTGCAATATGTACAGACTTTATTATATCTGAGCTGTGGACATCAAATTTTTTGGCATATCAGGTTCAAGATGCTTGCACAGCCTCTTTGTGAATACATATATATCATAAAATTTTGTTTTGAGTAACTAACCTTGTGTAATTTTGTTCTAGGTATTTGCAGAGAACCAAGACTATGGCACTCATGGGGAGCGTGTTAGAAATGCTTGCTGGGGCTACCTCTGTCAAAGTGGTAGCATGGAATTGAAAGAGGTAATAAGGAAGACGGGGTAGTTGTGGTTCTTGGTTATATTCTGATATGAATATGAAGCTTATGGTGGATTAAAAAACAACTGAAAGGAGGAAATTTGTCTCTTCATGCCTGTTTCCAATTACAGAATTAATGTTAACATTTGCTTGCCTTATAGTCCACCATTAACTATCAGCAAGAAAAAAAATATGATTTTTGTTCAACATATAAATTTTTTTTTCCTATCTAGTATTTATATTTTAAAACTTAATGTAGTCCAACTGATTTACAACTACAATGCTGCTTTTGAATGGTGTCACAATTCCAATTATTTTGCTCCATGTGAGAAAAGGAAAAAAGGTAAAAAAGGCAGCAAGGAAGTCCAAATGATACTGGCAATCTGGGATCTTATCTTATTGCTTGCTGTAGGTGCTTCCTAAACTTTCATCTCAAACGTTGCATGCATTACTGACCTCTGATGAATTGTGGATACCCAGTGAAGAGAAACGGTAATGGGGTTCAGTGCCTCTATTGTGTTTTTTGGTAAACAGCTTGAGTTTTGTATACTAAATATACTTGTTTCATTTTTTTATGATAAGGTTTGAGCTGGCATTGCACATATTCCTGTCTAAAGGTGCTAGATGCAAGGTTGAATGTCCTGATCAAGGAAGTCCTCCTTCTAAGCCTGGAAGTGATACTCATTCCGATTCTATTAATGCAAAGGGAAAAGGTATAATAAATAGCTGCACTATTAAAAGGTTGGAAACTGATATAGGGCACTTGAGTCTTAAAAGTAATCTACGGGACCCTGGCACTCATAATCTTGAAGCTGAGCTTGCAGACTGTGTGGCAGACTTCAATAGTGGGAACTGTGATTTCAATCAGGAGGTGCAACAGGATTCATTTAGCATCTCAGCAAACTTGGGGCCTAGATACTCTTGTGACATGGAAGTGGCTTCATCATTGATTAATTCACTGTCTGATACAAGTGGGGTTGGAACATCCTGTTCTTATGTTGAGTTGCCTATTGGTGCCGGAGCAACTGAACTGGAAGCCACTGGAGTGGCTATTGAAGGGCCATCTGAGGAAGGGTCTTCCTACCATTTGGATAAAAATAGTTACCTAGTTAGGGATCAATCCAGGCAGTTTCTTTTGTCAAATTCTTCCAGTAACGGGTTCACATCAAGTGATTGGGGAAGATATGGCTCACCGATTTTTCCATGGGGTGGCAGAGTTGTAGGCAAGAGACACTCCAAAGAAAACTATGGTGTTCCCGGGGATGAATATGAGGCATTTGTTAACATATTTGAAGGGGGCTCTCTTTTATATTGCAATATGTCCTTTGAGGCACTTTTGAATGTCAGAAAGCAGCTTGAAGAATTAGGTTTCCCTTGCAAAGCTGTGAATGATGGTCTTTGGCTGCAGGTTGGACTAAGATTCATCTGACTATTTAATTTAGTATGGCATTTAATATCTTATTATTGTATGTGAGGTGGGAAGGAGAAGACTCCTTTCATTGTACAGATTTTTAACCTTGTTTATTGTGGCTCTAAAACGGGCTATCTCTAATTCTGTTTTAAATCAGGTAATGGCCATTCAAAGTGTCTTCCTTTAAACATCTATTACAGAAAATATTTAGATTTGCTACAAACTTGTTGGTTAATAGATTAGCATAAATGGACATTAGGATGTGGCAGAGTGAAAAATCTGCAAGTCCCCTGCCCCTCCTAATGGTGACAGTTTTGTATTGCTTGTTCTCAAATTCAATTATTATGACTTAAGTTACTGTCGCTTGTGAACTGTTTTAGACAAGTAATTTATGTGTTTCAAACTTTATGGCTGTTTTGTAGATGCTTTTAAGCCAGAGAGTGCAAGAAATTGCTGCTGATACATGCAAAAACTGTTGCCTAATGAATGTGGCATGCACTTGCCGTCAGCCATTTGCATCTTCACGTGGGGTTAATACCACTGGTTATTACATGCAAGAGCATAATCAAAATAATATGCCTGGGAATACAGGAAATATTTATGTCGCTGAACCTTCTCAAGGTGAAGGAAATGGGCTCTTTAGACCAGTACGAGTACATGTTAGGGGTGCAGTTGATGGGCTTGCAGGTATTGGTCGTGGAACTACATTTGTGCAAGAAGTTGCTTCACCTCCTACACGTTTTGTCTTTTCTCGTGTACCTTTTGGTGCTGGGAACAGAAATTACCCACAGTCTGCAGGTAACGAAGATTCAGAGTCACGAGCTGACCACAATGGAGACCTGTCTGGAGATGGGTTGACAGCTTTGGTTGGGCTAAGCCAGGGGGTGAGTAATGGAACAAATGTACATGAAGAGATGACGAAGGGTTATGAAATGGGTTTGCAGAACAGAATGTCTGAAATTGCTGCTGGAGGCTCCAGTTCTGGTGGTATTCCCATGCAGATGTTAGAGACACCAGAACATACAAGCGGATTAGAATGGGAGAATTCTAACAATTCTTCTATATCACTGGATTTGAAAACACCTTTGAGTCATTTTCCTCCTTTTCGCTTTGGGTGAGTTGACCGCTACAATTAGTTCTGGTATTTGTCGTAGGTTCCCTCATATGTTTCACAATATTCACACAGCTTTTCCTTTTAGTTTTTCGTTATTTACTTTGCGGGTGGCTTTGTGCTGACATGTTCTTGTCAGAAGAAGGCTTTTGATGTCACTGGTTAGTAGTGTGACTTCCAAGCTTCTCACTTAGGATCATTTATATCTGCATTTCGTTCATGGATCTTGATGCTCTGTCCCCTGTTCCCTTTAAATGTTTCCTTTAATTTCTTTTGTCTTTGTCCTCCTTCTTGTACAGGAGCTACCTACTTTAGTTTCAGGGTATGATCTATTGGGTTTGATGAGAAGCTGAGCATATTGTCACTAGGATATTGTTCTTGACCTTCATAGTCTAGTGCCTCGTTGATTTGACATGTCTATGCTTTATGGTCAAAGTTTTTCTTGTATATATAAAAGATAGTCTTATGATGTGTGGGGTTTTTTAGGGGCATCTAACAGATAGTTATGCTTGAATTCTTCATGCTCTGGAGTTATAGTCTTGCTTCTGCATCTTCTGTTCATGTTGCTTTTGGCTTTGTTTTGTTCCCTTGACTTCTTGGGAACAGTTCTTCATAAATTTGTACGATTATTCTGTAAATTTCCTGCTGGTTTTACAGAGTGCAATTTGAGGATGTGCACAGGCTTGGTGATGGCCAAGTCAAGCACTCTCCAGAAGTATTCTATGCTGGTTCTTTATGGAAGGTACTGAACACCAATTAATAACTGTATCAATGCAAGCTGGAGTTTACATTTCCTGCTATTAATAGAATTTATCGGTTTGATTTATAGGTTAGTGTACAGGCTTTTAATGATGAAGACCCCCAGGGTCGCCGAACTCTTGGTAATGTTCTGATGCATTAAATTCTGTTTATAAGTTCACCTTTGGGATGTATGCTTATGTCTGCTTGTAAATAGAAAACACTGTTATCTATCCTGGTACTAATCTTTAATGTCATTGCAGGGTTGTTTCTTCACCGTCGGAAGGCAGAGATAACAGATTCCCATAGAAAGGTTGGTGGGATATTTTTTTTCCCATACAAAAAAAGAAGAAGGAAGAAATAGGTTAGGGCCAGAAGAAAGCTGCTAAGCATGAAATGCTTTTTGTCACTAACATATGCTATTTGGGTTGGAAGCAGTCACATTGACATATTTAAATTTAGGATGATGCTAAAAGCTGATACCCTCTATTGCTATTATGGCACCTTTTCTAAAAAGTAGTTCAAATGACCAAAAATTTGGCCTGCCATTTATGAACTTGCTGACTAGTTCTTTAAATTGGATTGAGCCCGGGTTGATGTCTTCTTGCTATGTCTTTGAAAATTTTCAGGTGCATATGTACATTGATTCTCGTGAGAAGGTGACCGCCCGCTATCAGGTAATTGTTCATGAACTAAATGCTTTTATAATTGTATTGTTTCATGATATTCTATCATTTTGGTTGATACTTTGTGGGTTTTATCATCCTTGCCTTTTTTAGTTGATTTGTCCCTCAAAGAGAGAAGTGATGGTGTTTGGAAGCTTTAAACAGACGGGCACTCTTCTGCCTAAAGCTCCTAAAGGATGGGGTTGGCGAACCGCATTGTTATTTGATGAGCTGGGTGATCTTCTCCATAATGGCGCCCTAAGGATCATTGCTGTAGTGCAGCTTGTTTGAATTGAACTAGGTAAAAAAACTCAAGTTTTTCACATGCGTAAAAACGTGAATGTGTCTCGAAAGTAAAAATGCTATACCATTTTTGTTTTCTGTAGTTACAGGTTTTTTTGTTGTCAAAACATGTAAGGGGTAAACCACAGTCAAAAATGTCTTCATTGTACATGATCAAACTAGAAATTTCTGAAGCCTATGGATTATATTGTCTTCATTGTACATGATAAGACTAGAGGTTTGTTTGGTTATGCCTATGAGCAAAATAGTGTATGCTTAAAAGGAGGGCCTACGGATTATATGATCACATAACTGATTACTCCAAGATTGTGTTCAGCTAAGATTTTGGATTCTTGATCAATATGGCCAAGACAATCGTCCAATTGTTCCAAATGGGAACTGTTTTTCTTCATCATAGAGATTGAGCAAATGGAATTGAATTTCAATCCTTTCATTCATGTTCTTGTTACGTTGAAGAGAGATAGATACAAAATTTTAAGTATAGATTCTCTCCTTTTTTTGGGAGAGGGGGAAGGAGGATGTGAATTCAGAAGATATAAATACAAAAAAAAATTTCGTATTGAAATAGTGAATCACAATAAAAAAAATTGTAAATCTCAAAATAAAAAATTGTCTTTATCTCTTAAAAAATAAAGGAAATTGACAAGCAATAAAATAAGAAAATTTAGATATAAATTTTTATATTTGTTTATCTCTCTTTAATATAACAAAAATAATTAAAAAAAAGATCAAATATGATAGAATTTGGAACACAAAAAAGTACCCTTTTACAATGATGTCACAAATATTCAAATTAATATTTTCTTACAGACTACTTGAACTCTTGACCATTACGTTCGTGTATTAGCTTTTATTCTGCAAACTCCCCATTTATGTTTGTGTACTCATTTATTATTATGCCCTAAGTATGCAAAGACTGAATTAATATAAAATTTAAATTAAATTAATCTACAAGTCATTATAATTTATATATATTTCTTGAAATATTTACCCCAGTATTCAAATCTTGAATTAGGGCAATGTCGTGGAGGATTTCTGCCAGCCCCATCATAAAATCTTATTTGTAACAAAATGAATGATAAGCCTAACATTTTTAATTCCAATATAAGACATTGAAGGCAATCTTAATGGCAATAATTAGTGTCATTACATCATTAAATGTGTAGGCATTTAGATTGAGAATGTATCCAATCAGTTTATGAATTATTGGTAGTTGGATTTGAAAATTGACTTGATAGATTAGATTCATTAATCAGATAAGTTTGAACTTGAAATTAGAAAGTTGGTTCATGTATTAAATGAATCAAATTCTATTTATAATTAGTTTGATTTGTTTGATAGATCAACTCAATAAATTAATTATATTTAATAATTATAAATATATTATAATAATATAATTTATAAAATAATTTATGATATTAACTAGAATATTATATATCTTATGTTATATATGTAAGTGAACTTTTCATGATATTTTTTTTATATAATTTGGGATAAAATGAACCAAAGGGACCGTTACAATGTGGCTTGATTCATTTTGGTTAAGATTTATCTCATATAAGATTTTGGTTCATTTAATTAAATTAAACAATCTACTGGTAAGTTTAATTCAAATCAATCTTGAATAAAATGGATTCATTTAAATACAAATCAAATTTTATATTAAATTAAATTCATTCAAATTAAATTGAGTTGAGCTAATTCACACCTTGGCTGGACTTGTACTCACCATACTTGGCATAAAATCCTAAACAAATATGTAATGGAGTTTATGACAAATATTTCATTGAATAAAAATAATAGTTTGTTCATTGGTATAACTTAAGTTTATTTTGTTCATATAATTTAAAGTGTCGAAATTAACTTAATTGAATATTACTTTATAAACATTTTCCTCATGTGAAGTAATTTTTTGTAAGAAAAAAAATTACATGTTTTAATTACATGATCTCTTTTCTTTTTCCATTAAATTCATAAAATTAAATCAAACAAACAAAATTATGATGAGTAGGGTTTCATAGTTATACTATTCTATTTGTGAAGTAGTGTTTCAAGTCCAAGTTGAAAATTAAATATATATTGCTAAATCTACTATTCTCATAATCTTAATTGCTCAATTTTTTAGCTTTAATGAAGGACAAAAAAAGATCACATGACAAAAATGTGGGTTTTCATTCTATTTTTTGATGGGAAAATAGTTGAGTTGAATAAAATGCTAATCAATTTTAATATTTATATATGAACAAAATAAACTCAAGTTATATCATAAAAGAGGATATTATATCTTTGCCATGTTGTTATAAATTAATGAGTAAATTTCCTTTTCTATTCTTATGAAATTCAAATTTTTCATTTTTGTTCGTGTTAATTTTTTTATTAATTTTTTCTGTAAAATATTAATTTGATCAATTTTACTCTTAGAAGGGCAAAATTTAAAGATGATATTGGACAAATTAATTTTTTACATAAACTAATTAAAAATAGAATAAGATAAATTAATATTTTATAATAATAAAATTAATAAAAAAAATTTATGAGAATAAAAGTAAGAAAAATTAAATTTCAAAGAAAGTTTACTCTAAATTAATTTAACCTAAGTAATACTGTGATATAGTTTAACTAGCCTAGCAAATTGTTTTTTAGGTGTCAAACTTTCAGTTGTCTTTTCCCTAGTTTTAGTATCAATTAGTTCCACCTTGATATTATCTTTATGTGTTGTGGCAGTTAGTGCCCTGTGAATATTGATTTTGGAATAATTTGATTAACGTGATCAAGGCTTATCAATGCATGAATGCTTAAAACTTACAAAGTAGTCTAATCAAATTTTTGCATTTTGGATAGTGAATTTTTTTTATCCTAAGAAAACATTTTGAAAGAGAGAAATTTGTTCACTTTATACCGCGAAAGCAAAAACCAAAAACCCTCCTCCTGCAATTCCCGCAAAATTTCCAATCCCACAGTTCGTTCATCACATCAAGGCCAGCCTCCCCACCATCAATCTTCTTTCACTCATCTGAATTTAGTTGGAAACATAATCTCTGTTGTCGCGTCAAATTCTGCAACTTTGGTTTCGACTTCGTTGGTGTGGACTTTGTTTCAATTGCGTTTCTCTCGGAGGTTTTTGGGTTTTTGATGTCGTGCATCCTCCGATAAATTTCAAAGCTATTTTTTTTTTTTCTATTTTTGCGATCCTGGGATTTGGACTTGTACTGAATTGCATTTCAATTATGGTTTTACTTGCTCCTTCAGCTAGAACTAAAAACCCTAATATCTGAAATTCACGTGACGATTCTCATCAGATAATGCTTATTCATGAATGGGTTTTGCATTTCTAAAATTCTGCAATTCTGGGTCAATCAATGGGCGCCATAACTATCAGCCGGAAGCGCACTGAAGAGTGGTCGAGCGTGAATCGCACATATTCGTCTCCTAAGTCATCAGATTCTCGCATATCAAAGAGAGCTAGGTTCTCTTCTATGCCCCAGAGTCCCCCCCGACTCGTGTTATCATCGAATAATACGGTTTCAAGACTTTCACGATACCCTGAAGCGAAGCCACAGTTGACTAGGGCGGTTCACGCCCCGACTAGAGCACATTTCTGGCCGATTTCAACTGGAGTATCGTCGTCAAGGACTAGTAGGAATTTTGAAAAAGAGGAGACTGATAACAAAATGGGCAATTTAGTTTCCATTTACGGAAAAGTGAAGGCTTCTACATTAGGTGCACCTCGGCATTCTCACAAGGGAAAGGAGGTGTTAGAAGTGGATACAGATAGTCAAAAGGTTGCAGTTTCAGAAGATTCAAGTATTGAAGAGGTTGAGATTATAGAAGATGGTGGGCGCTCTCTGGTCACGGGCCAGACCCGGCAAGGGAGTGCTGAAGTTGTGGTTGAAATACAGGGTTTGGATGCCAAGGCTACAGATGGTGGCCTTCAGCATCAGCAATCCACTTCTTCAGTGGTTACGGAGTTGAATTATGATAATTTGAAGGGTGAGGCTGAGAATTTACTCGATTCTCTAAATCTGGAGTCTGAGGCTTCAAAAAAACATGTATACGAAAGGCTACTTGACGCTGTTAATAGTGAAAGTCGAACAGACACATTCAAAAGGTTGAGCCATGAGATTGAACTATACGAGAAGAAGAAGTATCATTTTGATTTGTTACGTGACTTACGTCCAAAGAAGGAACCTACAGAGGTGAAAATTTGTTGACAGGCTCAATATTGGATCATTTAGGTCTTATTGCTTTGTTCTCTCTCTCTCTCTCTCATATATATGTGTGTGTGTGTGTGTATATATATATATATATATATATATGTAACTAGGTCTTATTGCTTTGTTCTCTCTCTCATATCTATGTATATATATATATATATATATATATATATGTAACTACTTTGTAGTGGGTTATTGGTCAACGCATGATAGCAGCGCATTTAACTCATTGTACTATGGATTTCAGGATATCTCACGTGAACCTTTTGTCCCTCTCACAAGGGAGGAAGAAGCTGAGGTTACTCATGCCTTTTCTGCCAGTCGGTATGGTTTGATACTTTTGCAGCGGGCTATGTGTTATTGGTGTAACTTTTATCTGTGCCATAACTAAATGGGGACTTGCTTCTACAGGAAGAAGGTCTTGGTTTCTCATGAGAATTCGAACATTGAGATAACAGGAGAAATCTTTCAGTGCCTTAGACCGGGTGCATGGTTAAATGACGAGGTGATTTTGTTTGTTTCTAATTTGTTAAAGACAATTACTGAAGACTCTTAAGAATTTGGAATCTACTTATATCATGTTTTGACACTGGTGCATACCAAAGTTCAGTTAAATTGTACCTTTTGCAGGTGATAAATTTGTACTTTGAATTGCTGAAAGAGAGGGAGAAAAGAGAGCCGGACAGGTTTCTAAAATGTCATTTTTTCAATACCTTCTTCTACAAAAAGGTTAATAATCATGTGTTTTAACTATCCTCCAACCATTTTTATGCTCACACAAAAAACACTTCGTTATGTTCACTGGGTTTCTTAACTTTTTGAATTGTTGTTTTCCTGATAGTTGAACCTTATTAGGTTCCCATTTGTTTAATGAAAAATAGCATACCAGCATTGTAGTAAACAGATGCTCATATGGAACATGTCTCAGAATACAGTCTGTTGAAAATATTAAATTTAGAAAATGATAAGTCTTGCATCTTGACACAGTATTTAGTGTTGACCTTGATCGGAACATGACTTCTGCCTTTAAAAAGAAGATTTTCCACTAAGCAGGATACTATGTCCATGGACTCTTGCATCAAACAAGGAAACTTATAGCATTTTCAATTAATATGTTAAAAAAAATGGAAGTTTCACAGCACAATTAGTTTTTCCAAGAAACAAGTGGAACCTGAATTGCCTGGTTGCTTGAATGAATTCATTATGATATTTGCTGGGCTCTCCCTTTTACATGTGTAAATTGAGTGGTTTCTGTTTATAATTGTATTTTTTTTTTTTGGTGTGTGTAAAGTGATTTCTGTAAGAAGAGGTAGAAAATGAGAAGTTTGGATAATTGCTTCACAAAGATCACCTTAATTATTGATTGTCCTTTACCAGAAAAAAATTGATTGTCCAAATTATGTTTGCTCAGTCATACTGCACTGATGTGTTTGGTGCAATAAATATTTTATGGACCTGGTGCCCCTCTGTCTTGAAGAGGGAACACAGAAACATTGTTATGATAGAAACATTATACCTAAAATGTGTGATCTAGATGTATTGCAATTTAGTCATGTTGGTACAGTTACTGATATATTTTTTTTAATCTTAATGGTCAGCTGGTAAGTGGCAAGAGTGGTTATGATTTCAAAGCTGTAAGAAGATGGACCAGCCAAAGGAAATTGGGATATGGCCTAATTGAATGTGATAAAGTAAAGCATATGCACCTGCGTTTTATTCTGTTTTCGTTCAGGCTATTAAATTAGTTTTTCGTCCTTATGTTTTTGCTAATTTGTTGTTGTTATCAGATATTTGTACCTATCCATAAAGAGTTCCATTGGTGCTTGGCTATTATCAATAAGAAAGATAAGAAATTCCAGTATCTTGACTCACTGAGAGGAAGGGATAATCAAGTACTAAGAGTGCTGGTAAAGTTTTTCGTTTTTGTATGCCAAGTGTAAATTTTGTACTCCTAGTTGCATCTGGATGATAATTAAAAGGACACGGGAAGTAATAAACCTTTTTTTTTTTTTAAGAAACTATTATTTATGTATTGAATGAAATGTTTTTTTATTTCATTCATTAATATATTTCCATGACTATATTAATATATTGGAGGTCAATAAACATATATGTGTATATAATAATGCCTTCATTTGCCAATATATGAAATAGGTGGAAAGTAAATTAGCACAAACATGCAATCAAGAACAGAACAGAAATGATAAGAAACAGAAAATTTGGTAACAAGAGAGAAAATTGAAGTGAAGGTTTTGCATGAACCCACTTAGAAAATCAAAATCAAATTGATTATCTGGAAAGATTTTGAATTAGAGAACTGGATAATATGGAAATAAAAGTGTAGGCTGCCTCTTGCTCCCAGCACTTAGTACCTAAATGTACCATGCACTTCTTATAATATAGTAGGTGGTGACCAACACAAATATCATAGTTTCTTGTTCTGTCCTTGTGCAAGAGTTTCTGTCCTTGTGCAAGCATACTTCCAAGCTCTGTAGTAACTCAAGTCTTCAGCCCCTCTTTTGCAGTAGAAAATTGTTTAATGGACATACCTTACATTTGGTTGGGCAAACTTTCTTTAATTATTTTTGTCAATGTCTGCCAGGCTAGGTATTTTGTTGATGAAGTGAAGGACAAGAGTGGAGAAGATATTGATGTAGGTTCTTGGGAGCAAGAATTTGTTGAAAACCTTCCTGAGCAGGAGAATGGGTTTGTATTTTAGTCTTCATGATATCACTTTCTGGGAATAATCAGTTTTTTTTTTCCACTCTAACTTAAAAAAATCAGCAAGATTTCTTCATCAGGAAACAAGTTATGGTGTAAATATTTTCAAAAGCATATTATATTTTACACAAAGAGAAGCTAACCTATTTGTCTCATGAAAGGATCCTCATGTGTGTGTGTATGTTGAAACTGAAATATGATATAATCAAAAGATGACGAAAGGAATATTTTAGACGATGAATAGTTAAATGGGATAATTTTCAATAAACAGGAAAAAATTGTTTGCCCAGAGCACAAGCAAACTGTCATAGAAACACATTATGCAAGTTTTGACCTTAACTCTGAACCTGTGAATATTTGTTATTTGTTTGCCTATTGTATTTGGATGATTTATTGCTAAGAGATCACTTGAAATTGATTTCTTTTTTTTTTGACATCCTTGTTAGTAAATAGGTTAGGTAAGTTATGGGCTAAATAGGTCAATGAGTCATAGGCCTATAGTAACCCTATTTTGTGCACGTATTTTTTAATATAAATAAACGTGTCTGCCTCATTTTAGAGCATGGCGTCACAATTTTTTCTATCTTAACATGGTATTTAGAGCCTCCTAAAACCCTATAACCTAAATTCTTCTTCTCTCATTGAAACAAACCTTCCCTCTCTCATCCCAACCCCTTCTATTTCTTCTTTATGCGTGACTAGGTCCCGGTGACTTTGGCTGCGACTTAAAGTTGTATGTTTTGCGAAAACGTAGATCACGACACAAAATTTTAGCAGTAAAACTGCATTGGCATTGCATTGTTTGGTGGCAACATAGGTCTGTCTAGTGCGTTTGATGGACCCTTGGCGATAGGATTCGAGATCTAGGTTGATTGAAGTGAAGATCGGTGGCTGACGAACCCATTGGAGTGGTGTGTGCACAAGACGCACAAGTCTTTCTAGCGATGCTTGAGGCCTACGTGCATACAAGCTCATCAGGGTGTAGCGGTGTGTGAGCACTATTCTGGCAACCTTTTTTTTTTTTTTTCCAGCAACACCTTCGACGTTTTCTAAACCTCCTTATGTGGTTTTGGCAGTTTGTTTATTGCATCTGTAGTTTTTTAATTTTTTGGTATTTTTTTTGTGTAAACTTTTTTAATAGTTTTTGGTGTAAGTCTTTATCATGGATACTTTGACCTCTCATTCTGTTGCCAACAATCAAGATTCGATCTCTAGGGATAAAGGAAAACCAAAGATTAAAATGCTTCTCTCATATTTGATCCCAACCTTAAGTAAAACCATTGATTGAAAATTGGATGCCGAAGGTTGACAATATGTTTCATGGAAGAGAGCTATTGAGTACTTCTTTGGTGGTATTGGTAAATTAGATCATTTCATTTCAGATCCTTCTAAAGATGGCATGAAGGATAAATTGATTATGGAAACATTTGTTTGGCCTTTTGTGTAATATCTTGGCAAATGAAGTCAAGGATAATACTGTTTATTGCAAAACAGTTAAGGAACTATGGACATTCCTTGAAACACTACTCAAGAAAGAATAATCTGCATCAAATATACAACTTATGCGTGCCTCTGTTTCAATTTGATGGAAAAGGTAAAAATCTCACAAATTTATTTTGATGTTAATCATCTTTTTGAATAATGGAATGCTTTTATTCCTATCACCACTGACATTAAGGCAATGCATACTCAACAAGAACAATTGGGAGCTTTGTTTTTTCTACTAACTCTACTCCCTGAACTTAACATTGCCCATCAACATATTCTGACTAGTTTTGAACCACTTTCACGAGTAAATATTTTCCATTGTATTCTCTAAAATGTTGATGTGCCTTCTCATTCTACAACTCCAAGTGAGTCATCTGCTTTGATTGCATTTGGTACTTAGGGGGTCATAGTAATACTAGATGAGCAAGAGGAAGGCGTATGATTCCATTAACACTTACATCTGTTGTTATTGTAAAGAGTCTGGTCATTTCAAGAGAAATTGTCCCAAATTGACTAGGGAAATGCACCACCATCTCAGTTTGCATATACTATCACTAGTACTCTTGCATAAGAACCCAAGCCCACTCAAGGCATAATCATATCTAGAGATGAATATGCTCAATAAATTCAATTCCAGGCCTCTTAGCAGTCGTCACCCATCTAATTCACCACCATTACAGTTTAAACAGGTAATTCTATTGTGCACCTTTCCAATTCTAATATTAGATGAGTTATTGATTCAGGGCTACTGATCATATGACGGATAATATAGGTATCTCGTCTTTTTTGAAAACTCCTTTACCTCTTATGTTATTTTAGCAATGTTGGAAGTGGCACAGTGAACCTTGTACCTAATATTTCTTTGTTCAATGTTTTATGTCTTCTCAAGTTCCCATTTAATTTGCCTTCTGTTAGTCAATTAACACATACCTATAATTGCGATATTTTCTTTTTTCTTAATTATTGTGTTTTTCAAAATCTTTTGACAAAGAAGATTTTTTAGGAGATACAAATATGGTGGGTCATACATGTTTGATGAAAAAGTTCCTTAGCCAATTGTTGTTGCTGCTACCTTTACCGGACATTAGTTACATTGTTGTTTAAATCATCCATGCTTAGCATCTTTAAAAAAATTGTATCCTAGTTTGAGTTATATCTCTAATTTAGATTGAAAGTCATGTCAATTTGCTAAATAGTATTGTCAGTCTTATGTTCCTTGAGTCAATAACTGGGTTGCATATCTTTTGAGTTATCGTTAATTTGTTACTTTTGTTGATAATTATTCAAGAATTACATAGCTTTATTTAATGAAAAGTTGATCAAAACTATTTGCTATCTTTTGTGCCTTTCTTGTTGAAATTAAAAATCAATTTCAAGCATCTATACACAACTACCAAAGTGATAATACTAAAGAATATTTTTCAGCACAATTTTCTTCATGTTTCTCACATCACAGTATGATTCATGAGTTATCTTGTATAGTCACTCCACAACAAAATGGAGTAGCAAAAAGAAAAAACTATCACTTAATGGTGGTTGCTCGTGCACTTTTGTTTCAAATGAAAATGCCTAAGGTGTTTTGGGTTGATGCGGTATCCACAACCTTTTTCTTGATCAATTGCATGTCATCTTCAATTCTTGATGGTCGAGTACCTTATTCTGTTTTGTTTCCTTCTTAGCCATTCTTTCCTCTCACTCTGTGTTTTTGGATGTAAATGTTTTGTTCAGGATCATTGTACTCAAGTTTCCAAATTAGATCCTTGGTATTTGAAATTTGTTCTTCTTGGGTACTCTTGAACTCAAAGAGTATCGATGTTACTCTTTTGAATTGGGTCATTATTTTGTATCTTTTGACGTTACGTTCTTTGAATTTACTTTTTTTTTTTTGGATCCTAGGTTTTCTTGCTTGATATCAAAATTTGAACCTATTGGCGAACCTTTTTTTTGTATATTCCACTCCTCAGTATTCTTAGGTCTCTTCAACTAAAAGTTGGCTCCTTCCTATCATTAAGTATCTTTATTCTCGTAGAGTGCAAGTAATTGTTGCAACCCATCCTTCTGATATTGTTGAGACATTAGGTGTATCACCTGTTACAAACCTCCCGTCAACTTAGTCTTCTCTATTGGCCTCTTTCTCACCAGATCCTCCTCATGTGTCCTCTAATCTTGATTTGTCTATTGCTCAAAGAAAAGGTATTCATAGTTGCACTTATAAAGATACACATAATCACCCTTATCCTATCTCCATCTTTGTGTCATATTCATCCTTACCCGCCTCTTCACAATCCTTTATTGCCTCGTTAGATTTTGTTACTGTTTCTAAATTGGTTTTAGAGGCATTTTTTCATGATGGTTGGCATGCTACTTTGTAAGAAGAAATTGTGGCCCTTGAGGCAAATCAAATATGGGATGTTATGCCTTTGCCACATGGCAAGTGACCTATCGCAAGCCAATGTGTTTTTATTGTGAAAGTTAATTTGGATGGTTCTGTTACCCAATTGAAAGCACGCGTAGTGGCAAAGGGATATACTCAAACTTATGGCATAGCTTATTCTGAAACTCTTTCTCCAAGTGCTAAAATTACTTCCATTCATTTATTTATGTCTCTTGTTACCTTATAAATTTGGGCTCTCCATCAACTTGATGTCAAAAATGCACTTTTACATAGAGATTTATTGGAAGAGATTTATATAGAGTAACCACCTGGGTTTGTTGATCAAGGGGAGTATGCAAAGGTGTGCCGATTAAAAAAGGTCTTGTATGGATTAAAACAATCTCCTCAGGGCTGGTTTGGGAGATTTAGTGATATGATAATGGAATTTAGGATAAAGAAGAGTAATCATGATCTTTTGTGTTCTATGGACAATCAGATTTGGGTTGTGTATTCTTTTGGCTGTCTATGTGGATGATATTGTAATTATTGGCAGTGATAGCTTGGGTATTTCAAAATTGAAAACCTTTCTTCAAACCAAATTTCAAACTAAAGACCTATGAACACTTCAGTACTTCTTAGGCATTGAGA
This sequence comes from Saraca asoca, assembly GCA_026873985.1. NCBI lineage: Eukaryota > Viridiplantae > Streptophyta > Magnoliopsida > Fabales > Fabaceae > Saraca > Saraca asoca. The sequence continues at coordinate 22,021 of JANHAO010002607.1, forward strand.
TTACTCAAAATAAAAAAGAAATTTTCTTGTTACAGAGAAAATATTTCTTCATTTTTTGAATGAAATAGGTTTACTTGACAGCAAATCATGTGATACCCCTATGATCCCAAATGTTAAGCCTGAATTGGAAGATGGAGAACTATTAAAAGACCCAAAACGATACAGACAATTAGTGGGGAAATTGAAGACATTGTTTTCCCAGTATGTATAATAAGTCAAGTTCATAAATTCTCCAAGAACCTCTTAATGGGATGCAATGATACACATCTTAAAATATTTCAAGAAGGCACTTGGGTGCGGAATCTTGTACAAAAATGATGGCCATTGTAGAGTAGAAAGTTTTTTTGATGCAAACTATGCAGGATGCCTTATGGATCGAAGATTTACTTTAGGGTATTGTGAGTTTGTTGGTGGAAACCTTGTATCCTGGAAAAGCAAGAAACAAAATGTTGTGTTTTGATCAATTGCAGAATCTGAATATTGGGCTATGACTCATGTTGTATGGATTTCTTATCTTCTTGATTAACTTGGAGTTGAGTCTTCTGGAACTATGCAATTATGGTGTAATAATCGAGCTGTCACTCACATTGTTACAAATTCAGTCTCTTATGAGCGAACAAAGCATATAGAAGTTGATTGTCATTTTGTTAGGTAGAAACTCGAGAAAGGAGTTATTGACCTTAGACATATTAGAATTGGGGATCAACTTATTGATTTATTACTAAGCACTTATGGGAAAACGGGTTGATGATATTTGTAACAAATTGGGCATGTTTGATATTTATGCTCCAGCATGAGGGGAATGTCAATAAATAGGTTCGGTAAGTTATGGACCTAAATATGCCAATGAGCCATGGATTTATTGTAACCCTACTTCGTGCACGTATTTTTCAATATAAATAGATGTGTTTGCCTTATTGTAAAGTATGGCTTCACAATTCTTTCTCTCTTAAGAGTTCTTAACTATTGACATTAATTTTTTTCACATCCTCTAAGTGTAATGCCAAGGTTGTCAATTGTTGTAGTTATTTAATATTTTTCAGGCTCATAGTTATTGGTCAGAATTCATAAATTTGAGAATGCTCTAGAGTTGGTTTGCAGAATATTTACTAATTTGGGAAACTAATACCTTTGGCTGAAGATTTTTTGCATTTCAATAATTAGTCTAGTGGAAATGTTGGCAAACAAAGCATATAAAAGTTGATTGTCATTTTGTTAGGCAGAAACTCCAAGGAGTTATAGATCTTAGACATATTAGAATTGGAAATCAATATGCTGATTATTTACTAAAGTACTTATGGGAAAAAGGGTTGATGATATTTGTAACAAGTTGGGCATGTTTGATATCTATATTCCAACTTGAGGGGGAGTATCAATAAATAGGTTTGGTAAGTTATGGGCTTAAATATGTCAATGAGTCGTGGACTTATTGTAATCCTATTTTGTGCATGTATTTTTTAATATAAATAGATGTGTCTACCTTACTATAAAGTATGGCTTCACAATTCTTTCTCTCTTAACAGTTCTTAACTACAGAAATTAATTTTTTTCTCATCCTCTAAGTGTAATGCCAAGGTTGTCAATTGTTGTAGTTATTTAATATTTTTCATGCTCATAATTATTGGTCAGAATTCATAAATTTGAGAATGCTCTAGAGTTGGTTTGCAGGACTATTTACTAATTTAGGAAATTGATACCATTGGCTAAAGATTTTCTGCATTTCAGTAATGAGTCTAGTGAAATATTGGCAAACAAAGCATATAGAATTTGATTGTCATTTTGTTAGAAACTCTAGAAAGGAGTTATTGATCTTAGACATATTAGAATTGGGGATCAACTTCTTGATTTATTTACTAAAGCACTTATGGGAAAATGGATTGATGATATTTATAACAAGTTGGACATGTTTGATTTCTATGCTCCAACTTGGGGGAGAGTGTCAATATATGGGTTTGGTAAGTTATGGGCCTTAATATGTCAGTGAGTCATGGGCTTATTGTAATCCTACTTCATGCACGTATTTTTCAATATAAATAGATGTGTCTGTCTCATTGTTAAGTATAGTTTCACAATTCTCTCTTAATTGTTCTTAACTATTGACATTAATTTTTTTCTCATCCTCTAAGTGTAATGCCAAGGTTGTCAATTGTTGTAGTTATTTAATATTTTTCAGGCTCATAGTTATTGGTCAGAGTTCATAAATTTGACAGTGCTCTAGAGTTTGTTTGCAGAACTATTTACTAATTTAGGAAACTAATACCATTGGCTAAAGATTTTCTGCATTTCAGTAATTAGTCTAGTGGAAATGTTGCAAATTGTTTGTCTGACATGGTCTTGTGAAAGTTACTTCCATATTTTGAGGCAGATCTGAACTCTAAAGTCTTGAACAGTTCAAGTTCACAGTTGTAGCCTTTGTGTGAATGATTTTTCTGAATGACGGTTTCCTTTTTAGCAGGTTTGATTGTGGGATGTTTATGCTCAAATATACTGACTTTTATAGCAGAGGCCGGGGGCTTTGTTTCAACCAGGTAAGACGTGGAGTTTTCCATTTCTAGCAGCATGATTATGTTTGTGTTCTGTTTGTATTTTGCCTTTTGTTTAATACTGACCTTGTTTTCAAGTCATCGACATGGTAAGCCATTCAGACATTCCATAAAGTACCTCATAATGATATTCAAGTCTTCCTGATTGCTTAAAATCCCTCAAATTCTTGTCAATGGTTGTAATCTATCTAAATTTTGTATGAGTTTATCAAACTTAATCTGGTGCGGTGTTGTTGAGCCTGATCAGAGGGGCAGAGGAATTTTATTTTGATGACTGCCTATTTCATCATTGCGGAACTGAATCTTGGTTTTTCTTTCTTCCTTGTAGGAACACATGCCTTACTTTCGGCGAAGAACAGCCAAGGAGATCTTGAGATTGAAAGCTGACTGAGCAAAGGAGTAATATGACATTCAGTGACACTCCAATACTTCATCATAATCAAGGATTTTTGGCTTAAGAGTTTCATAGAGTCATTCGTATCACATTGGCAGCTCTTGATGTAGGATACTTCACTTTCTGCCAAGATTTGACTTTGTTAGATTGGAGACTGAAATGAGTATAAATGACATCCTGATATCCAGGCAAGGCATGTTGGTGGTGCAAATGCGGTAAGTTGTATATGCTATACAAGAGTGGATCGTTAGGCGAGGAATTTTGTGTGTTAATTCTTATGTGTGATGGTAGATCTGTGTCCTCTGTTTTTGTGTCTAGTCTATATGCTTATGTACATCCATCTGTGTTTTTATATTCAGCTCTACATTCTTGATTGCACAATCATATTTTCAAAGTTGCAGATATCAAGGAAATTGAGAGCAATATAAAAGAATAAGAATTGGATTTTGACTATGGCTCACTATGATATTATCCAATTTTCATATCTGATTTCCTATTTACTTAACAAGCCTATGAACGCATACATGCTCATTGAAGCTTATATTCGTATTTGCATTTGATATAATTGAGCTAAACGTTGAGCTGAGTTTTTATTTGAGTCCAACGAGTAACTTGATTTGATTGATGATTGCCATCTATAAACACTAGCATTATGCTTGCATTCGTCCATTCATTTCCATTGAGCACTAAGCTGTACAATGAAGTAGTTTAGACCAAAGGTTAGATATTATATATCATTTGACTTTTCATAGATATCAAATTCTATACATTTCGGATAATAAATTCTGTCTTTAATTCACAATTAAAATTAGGTTAAATTTGCAATCAAGTACCAACTTTACTGAAGAGCATGGGGATAATAATAGAGCATTCCATTTCTATATCAAGCACCAATATGTGAAGCAAAAACTTATTTCATTTTTAACTCATTTTAATTTTCGTTCTTTGTGCTTGCCAACCTGAAATCTCCAATCACTCCTAAGCACTTCAATTTGAGTCTAAACAAGTGATTTTCCAACCCATTTAATGTACGACCCTGTATGAAGTTTTGGCTGAAAAGGACGAAATGCTGGATAAAACTTCACTGCAGCACACTAATGGAAGAGTGGTTTGAGAGTTTGGAAGACAGTAGACTCGTGAGAAGCTTCAATACAGACAGTATCAATCATCGGTAGTTTTTGTTACATTTGCTGATTCCGCTCTTTAAAAGCACGTTTTGAATTTTTCCAAACGATATCATGACTGATTAGTTCTTTAGGAGAAGGGGGCGAGGAAATGAGAAGAGTGTAGAGTGTCTAATTTGATACATTGGACTATATTTTTATAGATCTGAACCAAATATTAATATCTTTGCCCCTCTCAAACTCAAATTTGGGGCTGATATCCCACAAAACTTACATAAGACCAGCCTTGTAATGGCCCCAAGGTGACATTGAGTACCATAATATATCCCAAAAGGGACAAATATACATTTAAGTAAATTTAATTTGAATATCAAACAAAAGATCCATTTATAACCTTCAACTATACTGCTAACAAACACAAGAACATACAAAGCATTGTTAAATAAGAGAAATCAAGTCTCTAACGGTGTACTCTTTTTCTACTTAGTATCTCTTGTTCTTTTAGCCGGTGTTGAAATCTTGCAAGGCGTGCTTGAAGACTAACAAGACCAGCAGCTTTGCGAGAAAGAACAAAGTTCAATTGGGTTACGTAGTTATCGATAAGGCTGCCTGGTTGGTCCACTTCTGTCAAGAGTTTCATTTCCTGGAAACCAAAAGTGATACAAGAAACATAATTAACAAAAACTGGGGTTCAAATGGTTTAAATGAACAAGGGGTACACAACTATATTGAACGCTGCTGTTGCTTCTTTATTGGAAGAAAAGTGGCGAAGGAATGTTGAGGAACATGCAGGAAAATAAGACAAGAAAAATAAAGTATAAGATGAGAAAAAGATCCTTCACATTCTAAACGCTCAAGTGAGATAATGGAAAAAGCATCCTAAATCTATATAACTAACAAGTAACAAAAAACATAAGTGTGACATGATACTAACAATATAGATCACAGACATGCATTCTTTGAATGCTGAAGGAACTTGCAGTCTTTCAAAAAAGAAAAAGACTCCGTCTATGTTAATGAAGCAACTATATACATGTTTGTGCACGCATAGATTTCACAACTGAGATGGCTTGAGAGCATTGAAAGTGCAAGGTCCAACACCTCCATTAATACCATGATGCACAAAAACACACTTCATACAACATAAAATCTATTAAAAATCAAAGCCCAAAATTAACCAGGCAAATGCGCTTAGAATTTTTCTTTTTCTTGTCTTTATGGGGAAGTAAACCAAAAGAAAACATGTGCTGTTTGCCTACCTCACGAACAATCTCCATTGTGTCCTCAATTTCTTTCCTATGAGCAGCAATTAGTGCTTCCTCCTCCTGCAAAAGTACAATAAAGAAAAGAACAAACAGAAGCATAAGTTTTACACTTAAAACTGAATATTTTTTAAGATAGTTGTTCCACATATTTGACGAACCTCAAGTATTGCATTGATATTCCCATCTGGAGAGGGCTCTGCTTCATATTGCCTGGACCCAATGGTACTATAGTTTGCAGTGCTCTGCTGCTTGGAGTTCAAGGTGGTGAGATCCGATCCACTAGCATCCCTCTTCAGCCAGTTTGTTCTTTCTGACTTTTCATCTTTAGTACCTTTTCTGCGTGGAGGAGACACTTTCTGAACTTTCTCATCTGTATCAACTGAATTCTGGGAATAAAAGTTCATCTTTTGACTAGTAGGATCACCATAAGAATTCTTCACTTCAAACTTCTGCCGGTCAACTGAGGCAGCAGCCAAGCTTTTTTCCTCTCGCCCATTCAATGAGTAATTTGATGGAAGTCTTGATTGAGGTTTGTCGACATCAGCAGTGGAGCTGTACAAAGAACTTTCCTTTTCTGCAAATCTTCGGCCCATATCCATTGTTTTCAAATCTTGAGGTTGATCATTGACATCCTCTGCAACAGAACTAGTTGGAAGAGATGATGCTGATGAAACCTCCTTGTTAGTCTGTGGTATAGCGCTTGGAGCCTGGTCCTTTCTTGGGTTTCCACTTTTGGAAAGACTTTTAACCCTGTTCATTTCATAATGACCTATCAATTAATATAAATGCATG
>JANHAO010002608.1:0-28143 GCA_026873985.1 Saraca asoca
CATTCCTAAATATCTCAAATAAGGCCTAAAAATGTGTTTGACCCAAATTGCACATAATTAAAAATCAAACAACTCAGACTTGAGTTCAAATACACATTTCAGCTTGCAAACAAAAGATAGATCCAATTTGAGCCTAATCAATTAGAATACTTCAAATCAACTTGAATAAGCAAGACAAAGTGTCTGGACTCTTTTAAGGTGTGAATTCCATCCCTTGCTTCAGATTTAGCCCAAAAGCTACCAATTAAACCTCCAAGAGCATCACACATTTTTTTAGCTTTTACACGTGTAATTGGTCCATTACGAATATGCAAAGGATCATTTGAAGCTCCGTTGATAGCCACATCTTGGATCCTCTCATGGGATCTTTAGACATAACTTACATGAACCTGAAGTACCACTAGAGCCAATTGCTAAAGATGAGGAGTTCAATCTAAATGCAGGTCAGAGTGAGCAAACTGGGGAATTTCATGAGTTAGTTAGAGATAGAAATCAAGAATTGTATGAAGGGTGTTTTAAGCATTCAAAACTCTCTTTTATAGTCAAGCTCTATCACATGAAGTGCTTGTGTAGGATTATGAATAAAGCAATGTCCATGATATTCAAGTTGCTACATCATGCATTTGCTTATGCAAAGATCCCTGAATCTTTTTATGAGGCTCAAAAAATCATTCACAAGCTTGGATTCAACTATATAAAGATACATGCATATCCAAATAATTGCATGCTTTATTAGGGAGAGGATGTAGATAAATAAGAGTGCAAGAGATGTCATACCTCTAGATGGAAACCAAAGGGTAGCAATAATGGTAGGGTTGCATCTAAGAGTAGAAAGAGGGGGAAGAAAACTCTAGCAAAATTATTATGTTACTTTCCACTCGAGCCACATTTGCAAAGATTATTCATGTCATCTAAAATTGTGGAGCACATAAAGTGGTATGTTGTGGGGAATAATAATGACTGTTTAATGAGACATCCAAGGGATTCAGAAGCATGGAAGAGGTTTAATTCATCAAGCCCAGAATTTTCTTCAGATCCACAGAATATGCAGCTTGGCTTTGCTAGTGATGGTTTCAATCCTTTTAGGAATTTAAGCATCGATTATAGCATATGTTTCAAATGTGTGTAGCTCTAATGTGGACAATTAGTGACTTTACTAGACTTGGAAACTTGTCTGGGTGGAACACTCACACTAGCCTAGCTTGCCTAGTTTGTAACTTTGACTTTGAGCCTCAACATCTTCCATATAGTAAGAAATGGTACTTCATGTGTCATCATCACTTTCGGGATGCATCTCACAAGTTTAGGTCTAACAAATCTTGATTCAATGAACACTCAGAGTTGAGAGAGCCACCAAAAACATTGTCTAGTTCCAAAATTTTAGAACAATTAGAAAATATTGATGTTATATTTGGAAAGGTGCCCGGGATGAAAGAAGTAGGAAAAAAATCTCGAGGTACATTGACAGGTGAAAGTGAAACACAACAATAGAAGAAGAAGAGTATATTTTTTCAACTTCCATAGTGGAAATTTAATTTTTTATGTCACAATTTTGATGTTTTGCACATTGAAAAAAAAATGTGTGTGATAATGTGATTTATACTTTACTCAACAAGGGAAAATGAATGACCATTTTAATACTTGTAAAGAACTACAAGCATTGAATGTAAGGCAACATTTGTGGGCTGATGAGAATGGGAAGTACCCTTTGGCACTTTTTGCAATAACAAATGCCCAAAAGGATGTATTTCTCCGTAAATTGAAAAATGTCAAAGTACCTGATGGATATTCGAGTAACATTTCAAGATGTATTGACATTTCAAGATATATTGATTTAAGGTATCGTAAGGTCTCTGGATTAAAAAGTCATGATTCAAATATTCTCATAGAGTAATTATTGCCATTAGCATTATGCAATTTGTTAACAAAGAATGTAAATGAAATTTTAGTTAAGTTGTGTTCATTCTTCAGAAACTTGTTCGATAAATCTTTGAATCTAGTTGAGCTTGACAAGCTTCAAGAAAGAATTGTACTCACACTTTGTCAGATGAAAATGTTATTTCCTCCATCCTTCTTCACTGTAATGGTTCACTTGATTGTACATCTCATTGAGGACGTAAAATGTGGAGGACTCATCCATTATTGGTGGATGTATCCCATTGAAAGGTGCATATACTTGATTTATTTTCAACAACAATCACATCGCTAGTAATGGAATGCTTAGTTGATCATATTTGCATGCTTTACTTTGCACTCAGTAGGTACTTGGGACGTTTAAAGTCTCATGTGAAGAATAGGGCTTAACAAGAAGGCTCCATAGCCGAAGGTTACTTAGTTGAGGAATGCCTTACTTTCTGTTCAAGGTACTTAGATGGAATCGAGACAAGATTTAATCAAGTTGGACAAGTTGATGACTTTTCTAATCATGGTGATTCCTATCAAAAGTTATTCATATTTCTAAAGATAGGTCGACCAGTTGGATAGGCCTTAACTTTTTTGCTAACACAATTGGAGTTAGTACAAGCACATAGGTATGTGTTGTTCAACTACCCAATGGTTGACCCATTCATTAAGGAATTTATGACTCAAATAAAGAGATGACTCAGGAGTCAAACTCGATCAGAGTCAAATATAACAAAAGATGTTAATAAGGAAGTTATTGAATGGTTTGCTTGCCACGTAAGTTTAATTCTCTTTGTCTATCTATAATTTCTCAAATTTAATCTATGTAAATAATATGTTACAATATGCAATCTTTGTAGATCATGAATGTCAATAGTCACACAGAGGTATCTGATGATTTAAAGTTTCTAGCTCAAAGACCTCTTCGACAAGCCAAGAAGTTTAATGCTTACAACATTAATGGCTTTAAGTTTTGCACAATTAAGCAAGAAAAAAGGTTAAAAACTTAGAATAATGTAATTTTACAATTGCGGAGTTAGGATACTATGGGAAACTAGTTGACATCATTAAGTTAAACTACCATGGCCAGTTCACTATTGTCTTATTCAAATGTAAATAGGTCAATATCAACAAAGGTATAAAAAAAGATTCATTCTAATTTATTTTTGTCAACTTCTCTTATCTAATCCATACTGGCGAATGTGAAGAGCATGATCCATACATATTAGCTTCATAAGCAAAGATAGTATATTATATGAATGATGAAGTAAATCAAGATTGAAGTGTTGTTGTCCACTTAGAACCCAGGGATTTGTATGATATGGCGAGGAAGTGAAAGAAACAACTTGTGAGACTGAGCCACTTGTAGCATAAGACTTTTAGATGTTCTTCCCTGATGATGTTGAAACTATAACCCTTGTGAGAAAGGTAATAGATGATAAGGCCATGGTTATTCCAGATGTTAGGAACAATATGGACAATGAAGAACAAAATACCTATAATTATATATGCATAATGATAGACACTACATTTGTTTAATCCATTCATTTGTTTCAATATTAAATGTTGATCATTAGTTATATGTAATTTTAATTTTTCTATTTGTCAGAATTATATGCCTACTTGTCTTTTTGAAGTATCTAACTTTTGTCGTTAAATTTTTTGTAGCTATGCCACAGAGAAAGAGGAGTAGAAACCCAAGCAAATCATGCCCCACATCACATGATCCACCACAATCTTCATCACACACTCATTCTACTCCTCTGTAACTTCACATTATTGAGCCTTTTCTACTGACTCAGCTTGGGGCATCAATGAATTCGTCACTATCCCACTATATGGCATCAAACCCTTCACCATCTTAGTAAAGGGTAGTTGATGATGAAGGAGCCCAACAACCATTGCAAAATCGTCCACCATTTGGAGGCCATGATCTTCATGCTTAAGAAGTTTTTCAAAATATTTTGCATTGTACTCTCTAACAATAAGTACAAAGATCTTTTCCCAACCTTTAACAACAATTCTTATTTTGAGCATCTTCCCATCTCTTTTAACATTCTTTTTTCATTTTGAACACCCATCTAACTCCAATGGTGTGATGATTGTGGCGATATTTCCAAGTCTCCTTCTTCTTCATGACATTGATTTCTTCAACTACAACTTTGCTCCAATGTTTATTGATGAATACAATTTATACATATTTTATAGTCATTCTATACTTAGTCTTTTATCATGTTTATATATTTAATTGAATACTTATAATTGGTTTTGTGGTTTGCTGATATTTTGTGCAAAATTGAATTAATTTGATAAATCTATATTGTTTTCGACCATTTCAATTTTTCAATATACCTTGAGTTATGGACTTTGGTTTTGGGTGATTCTTATATCTTTGGAAAGTTAAAGTCCAAAGCAAGTTTAACTGTTTTAGAGGTCAATTAAATTCTAGAAGCTGAAATAAAGTGCTATCCTATGACTCAAAACTAGTTTCGATATTTTCATCATAAATGGAGCTCTATCAATTATTTCTGTGCAAACCCAAGTTCATAGAATAGCTAAGATCCATTCCTATAATTTTCATGAAATGCTTGAGGTTAAAATGCACCATTCTAGATTAGTTATATGGTTATGGACTCAAATGTTAAATTTTGTTACGAGTTTGACTACTTTAAAAAGATGTTTCAGTTTTTGGCTTATAGCTTGAGGTTAGAATTTAATTTTTATGCAAGGTTAAGGCCATTAGACTATTGAGAGATGAAGCTACATTTCATATGAAGGGACCTATATCCAATTAAGCCCCCTTCCAACCCTAGGTAGCAACCTAAATAGAGTTGTGCAATGGACCACTATAAAAGCTCAGCTAAGCCATAAATGTAATAACTTTTGGATCATTTTCATTTTTCTCTACTTGTGTGAGGAGAAGAGCTCTTTTAGGGCAAAACTCTAACCCTAATTAGGTTTTCTCTTCTTTTTTATTTTTTCTTTTATTTTAAAATTGATGTGTGGTTAAACTTTTATTTTAATCCAAGGGAAATTTTGTATCAATTCTCTTATTGATTGTGAGACTTACTTTTATTGCCATTTTATTTCCATTTTGATTCTTTTTTTTAATTATAATGATTGCTATGAATGATTAGTTAATGAGACCTATTAATTAATTTTTCATTGTGATTTACAACTAATTAAATTTGCATAAGCACTGTTATTGTTTGTGGCTATTTGGTTGTAGGTAGTAATAGGATCTTAATTTGCTACTGGGATAAATTAATTTTCCTGAAGAATTGGGGGTAATTAATTTTTGCTACTAGGATAAATTGATTAATTTGTTTTGGTGTTTTAAGATCTTAATGTTATTGGTAAATTGATTGAGATGTTAGACTTTAACTAATTTAGCAATAATGGTTAATCAAGTGATGGGCTTGGTTGGCAAATTTAGAAAGAAATTAACAAGAATTAATTAGGTGTTGTACTTAACTAGTTTCTTGGCTAAGTGGTTAATGAGGAAATAAAATAATTATGTCAATGATCAATCATTAAACTGATTGCAAGAGTCACTTGAATTGAGATTTTTTTCATTAGATTTCCCTTTATCTTTATTTCTATTTGCTTGCATTTACATTGTTTGATAAAATTTCTATTTTAATTAGATAATATCTGATCCCCCCCATCTTACATTGCAAACACACTAAAATAAATCACCTATCTTTTAGGTTTGACCTGAACTCACCCTAGCTATAAGCTTAGGTAGTTCTATTTTATCTTTGCCAGTCTCAACAACTGTTACTTATCTTTTATGTTGTCCTCCTCTTCTTCTTGCTTTTTTATGTTGTTTATTTGATTGAATTCTTCTTGCATCATTATTGGAATTGTCATGACTATATTTGTGTCTTTCCCCTTGGCCACGACCATAACCTTTTTATCTTCACATGCGTCTCTAATTCTCCTTAACATTCTATTCTTGTCAAAGTTTGCTATCTGTGACCATGCGTATATCATAATCTAATAAATCATCATATCAATAAGAAATTATCAAGTAAGGGCAAAAAGGTATTATTAAGAAAGATTGTTAGCTCAGTGGGTTGGAACCACTTGGTTAACAAAGGTTATAATGAGCTCATATTCATCTAATAATGTTAGGGTGTGGGAATTGAAGGTTATCCCCTTTTTAGTCAACTCATGTTTTGACCTAACTGGCTCTACATGACAAACTCATATAACTTATACTGACAATGGTGGGTCAATGAAAGAACAATAACAGAAAAATTGTATGCTTTTCTTGGCATACTTAAAAAGGTTACATGCTTTCTAGAAAATATACTTACAACTTGTACTCTCCTAGATTTCACCTAAAAACTGAGTCACTGGCCTACACGACCTAATGATATAAAATCATAAACTTTTCATCTCCTTGTACATGTAGATCTTCTAAATCCTACTTAATTTTATATCTGTTTTTGCACACAAACATCACTAAATCTGTTAATTACTTCTATGGATTTCCTATGGAAATCATCTTTAGTATCCTTAACAAACTTGTCTACTATATCTTTCCTAACTAATTTATCATGTCCTTTCTAGTGGATACTAATTGTTTACGAAATGAGATATATATGGATAAATATATTTTCTTTAAGAAATACTTTTTTAAAAAAAACTTAATGCATGTTTAAAACATAGGAAAAAAATGTAAACTTATAATAATAAAATAAATAGAATTAATTTAATATAAATATGATAGTTGGTATAAATAAATTTAATAATATAAGTAAAGTAATTAATTACATTGAACTATATAAATCTATGACATAAAATAATTTATATAAATAGTTAATTATATACTTTGCAAGTAATACCTTTTAAGAAACTTGTGAAATTTCAAAATGATAATTTGAAGAATTTATGCTTGAAAACATAAAATGAACTTTTAATAAAATTTCTTAAAAATTCATGTGACTTGAAGATTAAAGATAGATTTGTAACCTTGTGTCAACACATTTCATGCTCATATGACTATACAAAGTTAAGTTTCTAATAATGTTCCTAGTTTGTAATCAATTTTTAAGTTCTCATTCTTTTCACTACATTCAAACAATCATTCACATAAACAAATAGGAAAAATATTCTTAATTTTCTAACATGAATCTAACATCCTAATAAGAATCTTTAATCAGTATATATTTAGATCATATAATTTAACTTCTTCAAGTCTTTTCTAGGTATAATATTAAATCCTACTATATGTTGGTCTAAAGTCAATCAACTTACATAATTTTCATAGTTTATTTCTTTGGTCTAATTCCCAACAACTCATCACATTAAATTACTTTGGAATAATTCAAAAAAAGGCAAATTATAGCTTACCCACTTATGATTTATCAATATTTCATTTTATCTACATGTAATTTACAAAATGATAAGTTGTCCACTTGTGATTTGTCTAATTAACATATAGCTCATTGCCATAGAAAAAATTAACAAATTCTCACACATGCTACTCATATGCCACTTCCTCATAATTTTTCTTTCTTTCTCCTATAATTAATAATGTTCTGAATCCTAAATCCCACCAAATTGAAAAACCAATAAATTATAATTCAAAATTACCTTATGAGTTTTATGAGTCTAGAGGCTAAAGATTAAGAGTTTAAAGTCTTAGGATTTTATTGGATTAGAGCCTCACATGGTTTATGTAAAATATGTATAAAATAGACTAAATAACATTTTTTGTATTGTTGAATCATTATGTGAAGATACTTTTTAAATTACAAAGCATTAATCATAATAGTTTAGAATTTTTTCATGTGCTTTTTAAGAAGAACACTTTACTTGAATTTATATCATAGAGACCATTGACAATGATTCATCATTTTCTTTCTTTTGGTTGTAATGGAATATCATTAATGTTAGAAAGTAGTGGTATAAAGCATAGAATGCAACTGAAGTAAAAACCTAGTAAACTGAAGAAGAAATTTTACTACAGTAAAAGGAATTACAATTTCTTTCTTATAATACGAAAAATACTCACAAAATAGGATGCCTATACTTTGAGTACAATAGTGTATATATAGTAACCTAAGAGTGGCTCTTTGATGAATCTAACTAAATGAACCTTATCATACATGAATCACTCATATCTAGTTACATGTACTTTCATATTCAAAATACATGCATATACAATGAACCTGAATAATATAATCCTAAAACACATGAACTTTGACATAGAAATTAGCCAAAAGTAGCTTTACTTTTCCAACAAGTCAAATACTTTGAATGGCAACATTCTCCCACTTAAAGACACTCTTGTTGTAAAGGTCTTCAATCCTTTCTATGTTTGCCATTTCTTGTTGCTTACATCTCCACTATGCCAAAAGATGACCAACACCATATAAATTTGTTCCCGATGGGCTTCCTTCTTTGTGGTAGCAGAACAAGATTCCATTTTTTGTTTTTATGGAGAGCTTCAATTTCTTCTTGCATTGTTGCCAACCACAGAGAAGCTTCTAGGCTTTTTGAAGCCTCATGAAAAGTTGATGGCTCTCTATCCTTTGTTAGTAGGTAGTATGTAACATTTCCCTCCATAATGTATTTTAAGTGCCAAGCTAGTTCTCTCCTCTCCCAAGTTGATTGACCAACCTGTGGAGTCATAAATCTTGTTCTTCATGCTCTAAAGCTGCTTCAAAAGAATTCAGAATTTCTTGTTCTTATCCTTTTGCAACTTGAACTGTAATGATCTCTGACTTCTCATTTAAAGTGCTATCATTTTCTTTTTCTTGTACTTTATCTTCTGCAAATATCACATCTTTGCTAATTATCACCTTGTGGGCTGTGGGATCCCACAAGCGATACCTCTTAACTCCATCAACATATCCTAAGAAAATACATTTTCTAGATTTTGGATCTAGCTTTGATGTTTCTTGGAGGTTGTACATAACATACACACGATTTCCAGAAAAATGTAAGCGAGAATAATCAGCTAGCTTACCAGTCCAAATCTCCATTGGTGCCTTTAGATGAAGTGTGGTTGATGGTGGCTAGTTGATCACGTAACAAGTGGCCTTGATAGCTTCTACCTAAAAGGACTTGGCCATCCCTATAGTTCTCAACATTGCTTTTATTCATTCTAACAAGGTTCTGTTCATATGTTCTACTGAACCATTTTGTTGCAGAGTGTTTGCCACTATGTACTGACTCTTGATACCTTTTTGCTGACAAAAGTTATCAAATTCTTCACCAGTATATTCTTCTCCATTATCTATTCACAAATACTTAATCTTCTTCTCAAATTCAAGCTCTACCCATGCTTTGAATATTTTGAAAACTGGAAATACATCTGCCTTCCTCTTTATTGGATATACCTAACATCTCATGAAGTAATCGTTAATAAAAGACACAAAGTATCTTGTTCTTCCTAGGGACAGAACTAGTGCTTGCCAAACATCAAAGTGGATCAATTCTAGTTTATCTTTACTTCTTACATGTGAATTGATGAACTTCAATCTATACTGCTTACTAGTAACACAATGCTCACAAAAGGCTAATGAAACCTTTTTGAGCCTTGAAAGAAGCTTTTGTTCAGTGAGAATCTTCAAACCTCATTCTAACATGTGGCCAAGTTTTTTATACCATTGCATTGTTGATTCTTTTGTCGACCTTGCTGATGCAGTAGATTCTTCTCCTTCTTGCTCTGTTCCTTCATTAAGCATGTACAAATTTGCAACTATCTTTTCTGCTTTCATCACCACAAGTGCGCCTTTAACTATCTTCATGATCCTATCTTGAATATGAGTTTTGCATCCAATATTATCTAATTGTCCCAAGGACAATAGATTTTTCTTCAGCTCCTTCACATGTCTTGCCTCCTGAATGGTGCAAATTGTACCATCATACATCTTCAATTTGATGGTACCAATACTAGTAATCTCCAAGGTATGGTCATCTCCCATGAACACAAATCCTCCTGAGATAGGTTCATACTAATGGAACCATTCTCTCTGGGGTGTCATAGGCCATGTTGCTCCTGAGTCAATAAGCTAAACATTACCAAAACTTCTTTTGTCTTCAATGACTGTTATTGCCTCACTGTATAAAATTTCACCATCATTTGATATACTTGTTAACAACCCTGAGCTTTTTATGACTCAGACTCTTTGCCTTTGCCTTTTTCGTTCTTCTTGAGATGCCAACACCCCTTCTTGTAATGCCTTTTATTGCCACAGTGATGACACTTGACATTCTTCTTACTTCTAGATTTTGATCTACTCTGATTTTGACTCTCATTAGGGCCACGTTCTGTTGATCTCTCTCTTGTCACCATCAAAGCTTTAGCTTGCGATGAGCTTTGTAGTCTAGCTTCTTTGCTTTTGCGCCAACTTTCTTCTTCAAGAACTGTAACTACAACATGATCAAAGACTAGAATTTCTAGATTGTTTGTCAAGTTGACAATGAGTTAATCATACAAATCAAATAGAATTTTACCACATTCACCCATCTCTATATTATGCCCTATTGTAGTGAGCCTGTAAAAATATAGTATCGAGGGTGTTCATATGGTCGATTACTAAAGTTGACTTTATCATTAATAGGGTGTAGAGTTCTCTCTTCAAAAAGATTTTATTGTGTAATGATTTGGCCTCATACAATTTGTAAGAGTATCCCATATTTCTTTTGTTGTTGTCTTCTTTGCTACAGTTGACAACACTTCATCGGTTAATGCTAGGTGTAAATTAGCAATAGTATTACCATCTATCTCATTCCACTTGTCGACATCAAGGATCTTGTTGAGCCTATCTTCAATTGCAATGAAGAAGTTATCTTTTCTTAAAACTGCTTTCATTCTTATTTTCCACAAGATATTATTCCCATTGAATTTTTCTAGTTCGTACTTCATCACCATTGATGAAGAAGCTTCATTTCCACTATAGGATTGGACAGTAACACAAAAAATTGACAATAAACTTGGAGTTCTGATACCATTGTTAGAAAGTAGTAATACAAAGCATAGATTGTAAGTGAAATAAAAAATTAGTAAATTGAAGAAGAAATTTTACTACAACAAAAGGGATTATAATTTCTCTATTATTATACAAAAAATACGTACGAAATGGGATGCCTATACATTGAGTATAATAGGGTATATATAATAACCTAAGAGTGACTCTTTGATGGCTCTAGCTACATGAACCTTATCATACATGAATCACTTATATTTAGATACATGTATTTTCATATTCAAAGTGCATGTATATATAATAAACCTGAAAAATATAATCATAAAATGCATGAATTTTGACATAGAAATTAGCCAAAAATAGCTTTCCTTTTCCAACAAGCCAAATACTGTGAATGGCAACAATTATGAGTTACATTAGCATATCAAAACCACAAGGTGCCGTATGAAACTACTAATAAGATCCGTTTGTTCTGAGGGAAAGTTCCTTTCAAAAAAATCTTCAAATCATTTTTTGTTGTTTGGTAAATAAAAAGTATACGGTCGTAGAAAATCAATTAAACGTCCACGGAAAGCCCGTATGTTTTCGGTGGAAGATGACTTTCGATTCAACAGTTGTTTTCTTTTTATGCACATACTTATTTATTTCATTCATTATTTTTAATTATTTGTATTTTTAATAATATAACTATTATACACCATATTGTGTCGTTATTACTAATTTATCATAAATCAGGTACTGAATAAGAATTAAAAGTAATTTTTATATAATTTTTGTTTCATATATATGTGTGAAAGTCCTTGAGAAAAATGTTGCACACATAATTATCGTTTGTGCTCATATTTTATAACCACATAAATAGGATAATTTTAAATGTAAGTGGCCTTATATGCCTTAAAGTACGTGATCGATTTGACTTCGATTTTGTCATAAATTTTAAATTTTAAATATAATTATAAATGATGATAATAAGAGTAGAAATACTCTATCAATAATTTAAAATGAGACATTTATGAAAATTGAATTAATTGAATTTCTTTTTTTTTTTGAAAAATTAAAATCATGCATAGCTACAACTTCTTTAGAAGGAGAAGCATAAAAAGATACTAATTATATTTATTTGGATGATATTATTTTTAAGTCCTAATTTCAATGATCCAATAAATGAAAAAGTGCACAAATCAAAAGAACATAATATATTAAAATTCTATAATAGAAAGTAAATAATTGATATTTTCAAAAATATTTTTTTCTCTTGGAAGCGAAGGAGAGAGTAATACAGTAAGGTATAAGCCGAAAACTTCTCAACTTCTTGATATTTTCCTTTTCTTACATCAAACACTAAAAATGATATTTTGTACTATTGACGGTGAAATTTAGTTTGGAGTCCCAAACTTCCGTCAACCAGGTTGTTCTTAAACCTCAAGCTACACTCTAATTAAAAGAAAAAAGAAGGTGTTTGAGAGATGAAGAATAGCAAGAACAAAGGAGATTTTTTAACGTGGTTTAACTAAAATCAGATAGCACCAGTCCCTACGTCTACGGTTAATTTCATTTATCAGTCTAAGTTGCAGAGTACAAGTGTTTATTCATGAAGTTCCCTTGATACAATTGCTTAAGCCCTTATTTATAGAAGCAAGGGGTGCAAATGTAATTTAATGAATTGTAAATATGTTACATCAAGTAATAAATGTAAAAGACATCTTGAACTCCTGCAAGTCGGCTTCTACAGACTACTTTCTATAAGTGGGCCTCATGAGTCGATATTTATTGGGGAAATATTAGAGCTTTCCTTTAAAGCTAAGTGCTGGGAGCTAGATCTTGTGACCTTAGAGCTAGGAGCTAGTTGAGGCAGCAAGCTGCGAGCTAGCTGAGGATGCCACTTGAGAGCTAGCTAAGGATGTGACCTGAGAGCCAGCTTAGGATGCAACCTGGAGCTTTCATGTGAGCTCATCAGTGATCTAGACCCTTCCAGCTGGACTTGGGCTTTTGCTAGCCTATTTCCCATGATACCAAAAAATGCCTATAACATAAGCCCCCTAACTTTCAATTCACTTTACGGACTGGAATATGATGTGCGATGTCGTCGTTCAAGTTCTATTTTTGTCCTTTTGCTTTCCCTCGTCATCATTGCTGTATTTAAGGTGCACACTTTCCCATAAGTGCCAATATGGTGATAACAGACCCCAGGAGTTTCCCGGACCGTCAAACCTTAAGCAATCGATCAACTTTTGAATTGAACAGCTGGATAGCCGGAACTATATAAAATGAGGCAAAATGCTTATTTCCTTCTCATCTTTGAAAACTAACATTTTTCCTTTCAGGCTTTTGAGTAACAATTTCCAGTCTTATTTTCCATTGATTCTACCTTCACTGTTGGAGTAAATCGATTGTTCCAATTAGAACTTCTTTTCGTCATCACTTGTTTTAGGACCTGACTTGTCCTTTTATCATGGTAAGTTTTCCTAGACTCTTGCTTTTTAGAGTTCATTTTTAGGTTCCTGGTATAGGATTGTCTAGTCTGATAATGATTGCTTGTTTCCTGCTAGACATTTTGCTTGCTAGTCTGCAGTCTGTAAATTGCCAAATTTATCTTTCTATCTCCTCAAGGATTTAATAGTTTGGTGGGCTTCATTGGCTAAACCCTTTTAGGTTTTTGATAGTTTAAGTATCTGTCCTGGTGGCTAAGGAAGTATATGATTTGCTGCATAGGAGGATTTTAGTTAGAGCAGTTGTTTCAAGGATGGTCTGCCTTCAATGACCTGACCATTGCCTTTTTATTCTTTGTTCTATTATAGATGGCAGCCCATAAACACTGAGGCCATCGGGTAGGAAGTGATGGTGAGCCCGATTCTCCAGCTTGTAGCAAAGAGCCGGTGTTCACTTTAGCTGAACTGACTTCTAGGAGTGGTGAGATCGCTAAATGGCCCGTTTCTCGACCTGACCCAAATGAGAGGCAACAGGTTGCTGAGGGCTTTTCAGATAGCTCAGTATTTAAGCATCATCCTTCGACCGTAGAACTGCACGAACTCAAAGGGATAGTAGAGAGCTGCCACATTCTTAAAGGTTGTTGTCTCATGGCACCTTCCCCCGATGACTATGCGGCTTATCCACCTTAAGGGTTTGTTCCCATTAGTACTCATCATATTGATGCTGGGCTCAGATTTCCTATTCACCCATACATCATTAGTCTGTTGAATAAATTGAAGCTCTCTCCTTCCCAACTGACCCCGAACTCCTATTCCTAACTCACTTCCCTAGCACTTATGTACTTGAGAAGTAACCTTCCCCCACCATCTGTATGGGTCTTATGCCATCTTTTTAGTATTAGGAGTATGGGTTCCCCTGATGGGATTTATTATCTCTCTGCTTGGCATTCCGACTTTAAAAGGGTTTTGCCTGAGGGGGATGCTAAGGGCAAATTGAATATTGGGCAATATAAGACTCACTGGTTTTATATTTTGTGCCAATCTTTGCACCTTCTTTGCAACTTTAACTTTATTCTAACACTTGGTAAGTGAGTCGCAATCATGTGAGCCATTGTGAATTCGTGTTTTTGTTTGTAACACTTCACCTTATTTCTATAGTTAGGGCTGGCAAGATAAAGCCAATGCTTAAGACTGAGGAAGCTAAGGTGTTACGTCAGTTTGCTACTATCAGCAATCTAAAGAACGATTTCAAATTCGACAACAACCTTCTTCGATCTTGCAGGCTAGCTCCAGCACTAAGCGCTAAACTTACTAGAGAGATTGGAGCTCGTCGAGTAAGAGAAATTGGTCTAGTTCACTTTGAAGATTACAAGGAGATGGCGAAGCTACTTCTTCAAAGTCCACCCTCTGATGGTTCTGAAGAGCTCAAGGTCGTTGCGGCCTCGCCAGGTCTCGATGTTATGGCAGCCCCCACTATTTCAAATCAATCTCACCCTATGGTGACTATGACACCCATTCCAGATTTAGCTCCTACCTTACGTCCTGAGGTGACTGAGGTGGTCGAGATTATGGCCTCATCCGAGCCCCCTACCAAGAAACAGAAAGTGAGCAAGGGGAAAAATGCTGCTAGTACTTCAAAGTGAGCAGCTCGCAAGGACTCAGCAAAAGAGCATTAGCTAGGTCTTCGTCATAGCACACAAGGGTATTTTGACTTTGTCCGGGAGAATATGTTGGACATTTTGAGGTCTCACACTAGCCGATAAGCATTAAAGATAGAGATTTCAAGTGGAGGGCTGATGCGTTATGCCACACGCAAAGTCTTACTAGTAAATTAAGTTTTTTCATCCTATCCTTTTTTACTCTTTCGTTACCTAACTTGACCCATTTGACCTCTAAGGGCTACTGGGAGTAGTGAAAATGGGGGAGATGCTTCAGGCCTATGAGAAAAAGAATGCTAGGCTCGTGGAGGACTTGGCTGCTGTGACTGCTAAGGCATTGGAGATGGAGAGCAAAGTAAAGAAAGTTTAGGTCACTCAAAAGGGGGCCGAGGAGGCTTGAGCTCACGAGGTGACAAATCACAAAGCTGTCATGATTAAGCTTAACAGAGCTATTGAAGAGTTATCCAAAGTAAAAGTTATCTGGATGTGGCAATTCAGGGTTTTGATTCGGCGATGCAAAAATTCAAAGCCGCTGCACGCCGAGCAGAAGTTGCTAGGGTGGAGCTCAAAGCAACCAAGAGGGAGGTCGCTCTAAAACAAGAGAAGGTTAACCCAGTTAAAGCTGAGACTACCGAACAGATTGCAAAGGCAGCGGAAAATGCAAGTCTAAAACCTTGTCTTCTTTTCTATACACCTTGTGGAACATCATCCAAGCATGGACCTTTCCTTCTTTGGATAGGAGGCCCTTGAAGCAATTGAGGGCTTCAAAAAGGAAGGGTACTAGAGCCAAGTCTTCCCACAAAGGTGCGACGTCTGCTTGGAGCCTTCCTCCACTTCGAGCCTAACTTCCAAGGATTAGTCTTTTTGGAAATTGATTTTGTAATTTTATATTTCATTTTTGAGTCTTGTAGTTGACTTTGCACTTGATTTTGGACTTTGTGTGGATTCACCTCATAGTAAGAGGCATCAGATAGTTCTATTTTCCTTTGCTTTTTCATGCATATCATGTCAGATGCTTTTTAGAAATTATGTGAACTATCATGAATAATTTCCTACAAAATCATATATCAACAAGTATTGGATAAAATGAATGTTAGATAGGTCAATCAACCTTAATTAATGATAGGAAAAATGCATAGATAGATTAGAGCCAATAAGTCATGACTTAAAAGGATATGCGCCATATTAAACAACCAATCAGCTGCATTAACCCATCTCGGATAGTAGATTTTGTCACAGGAATCCTTGTTTTGATCTCTAGTTTGAGCACCGAAGTGCTTTAGTTAGCAACGAAACTTAATGTCAAGGGTTTGAACATAAAGGCTGGTACAAGATCAAGTACTTGAATAGGCCGCATAAGAACTATAACCGATAGGTCACATGAGAGCTAAAACATTAGGTCGCATGAGAGCTATGAACATTAAGTCGCATAAGAATTGTGAACAATAGGTCGTATGAGAGTTGCAAACATTAGGTTATATGAAAGCTATGAGTAATAGGTTGCATGAGAGCTGGGCCTTGGTGGCCTTACACCCATATAACTGATGATCCTGTGCTAGACTAAGGTCGATGCTAGCGATCCTATGCCAGACTTGGGGTGCGATACTGGTGATCCTGTGCCAGACTGAGTGCGGCACTGGTGATCCTATGCTAGAATGAGTGCAATGCTGGGGATCCTATGCCAAACTTAGCATAATGTTGGCAATCCTATGCCAGACTTAGGTCGATGTTGGTGATCCTATGCTAGACTTAGGTCGATACTAGTGATCCTATGCCAGACTTGGGACATGATGCTGGTGATCCTGTGCCATGTCAAATAACTAATCAGTCGTATTAGCTTGTCTTAGTCGGTAATGAATTAGAGCGTTTGGGTGCTTAAGCGTCTTCATTAGCACAAGATTGGATTCCCACGTAGATAGTGCCAATGTGTTCTGGTTCATGCAAGAGTTTGATGCTTGAGCACTTCTTAGATGCAAAGTCTTGATAGACTGCACTAATACGCCTTGGTCCACACAAGAGTGTGGTGCCAAAGGCACTTCTTGGACATGGTGTCTCAGTACTATCCATGCAAGAATTTGGTGCGTGGCTAGAATTTCTTGGATATGGGATTTTGGGATTATCCACACAAGAGTTTGGTACTCAAGGCACTTTTTGGACGTAGCTTACACAAGAGTTTGGTGCGTGGCTAGCACTTCTTAGATGTGAGATTTTGGGATTCTCCACACAAGAGTTTGGTGCTCGAGGCACTTCTTGGACGTGGCCTGCGTAAGAGTTTAGTGTATGGCTAGCACTTCTTGGATGTGAGATTTTGGGATTGTCTGCGTAAGAGTTTGGTGCTCGAGGCACTTTTTAGACACGGAGTGGGCCAGGAGCTGGCTTTTGGTATAATATTCTATTGAGAAAGGGTGTAGCTTTAGCCCTACAAAAGAGAACAAAAACTAGCAATAATAAAATATTTAATGCAAGAACAAGAAATTATATCTTGCTCGTTCATATGGGAGCCACAATGCTATTGCCAAAGCTAGGATGGCTAAACCTTCGCACCATCTTTTTCCAAGGCAAAAGATCAGCAATTAACCCAGTGTTGTGAGCTTGATGAGCTGATATTTGAAAGTGATGATGCAAGCAAACAACGATATCTTAGATGCAAGCTTTTGGAACTATTTGTTTTGAGCTCGTGAAGGTTGAAGACATGAGCTGGAGGTCGCTAGGGGCTTGATGGTAGATTCTTTTTGGTTATTTTGGTGCCTGTTGGGGCACAACTCTAGTTCTCGAACTGATCGAGTCTAGTTAGCTCTAAAAGCATTCAAGTTACAGGGTAACTGGCTTCAACTAGCCCTGAACCAAGACTACCCATGAAGCTAAACCTATAAGCTGCTCAGTCCGAACAAAGTGGCTACTAGTTGTGGTGTTCAACCTCAACTCGTAGCGATTGTTACACTTCACTATAGCATGACAGTCAAAATGATTGCATAGCCATTGTGTGCAAAATCATTTGCAAGGTCAAAGACCTTTTAGCTCAGAATAATGCCACTGTTACTACTGAGCGGATGATATGAGCTCAACTTTGAGCTCGACCTCATTATATGGCTACTGTGGGTAAGCTTTATTTGTATCTTATTAATGCAAGTTCATTATCAAGCTCGGTCTCAGTGCACGGTCATTGCATGGGCTTATCATCGAGCCATCTTGCTGCATGGTAGGTGTGCAAGCTTGTCATCATGCTTACATCTAGAACAATGTTGCCATTGCTATTGATAACTTATGTGAGCTTGACGTCAAACCGTCAATGCATGGCCCAAGAGTGTGATCTTTGTTGGTGATAATCTACATTTGTGAACTTAACATCACATTGTTGTTGCTATTTAACATCAAACCTAGCCTTATTGTATGGTCATCGTATGTGAGGCCATCATTGAATTCAATTATTGTATGTCTACTGTGTGCTCAACACTGAACCCGAGTCACTGCATGGCTTGAGATCCGCACTTGGCAGATAGTGTGTGAGCTTGCCAAAGCATCGAGCCTCACTATAAGGCAATGCGACCTTGTCATCCAATCCAATCTTATAGCATGGCTATGAGAGCATATCACTGAACCCAGGCTGCATGGCTACTACATGGGCTCACTATCGAACTGTCCTACATTGCCGCTGTGTGTGCTTGCCATTAACCCGAACTACTGCATGGCAAAAGAAAGGTTCATTGTCTTAATGCATGATGAAGATGTGAGCTCGCCAACGAACCATCTTGCTACATGGCGATGTGAGCTCGAACTGAGTCATGCTGCTTAGCGACTAAATGAGCTCATCACCGAACCTTGGCTTGCTGCATGGTCATTAAACGAGCTCATTATTGAATCCAATTTCTGCATGGCAATATGCTCTTTTTCATGCAGAATGAGACTAATGCCGGGAGGAAGTGCTTCCACGAGCTCAAGACCTTGAAGAGCCATCCCAACAGTAACTCCTCATTTTAGCTCACAGATGTTTCAAGGGCACTCTAGCTCGTGGTGTTGTGCCTTAGTCCAGTGCATTTCAACTCAACGCGGTTTAGGATGTACTTTAGCCCAGTCTCATTGCATGACCACTACATACGAACTCAGCATCATGTGAATGTCTAGAACTAAGCTTGGAATGATGCTGCCGCTATGCAATTCAGCTCGCAAGGACGGCTAAAGAAGATTTGGCCAGTATGTGAGCTCATCAATTATGGCATGGACCCAACTGCATAGTTACTATGCTCGTATGTCCAGAAGCATACTGATGCCGAGAAGAAGCAAGTTCTAGTCCTTGATAGGCTATCCTCGTAGCAACTTCTGCAGCTACGGGAAACTACAGAGTCATCGAACTGAGCTTCATTATGTGCCCGTTGAGCTCATCACCAAACCCAGCTCTTGTATGGCTGGTGAACTCAAGCTCGTCATGGGACCTCCTCGCTGCATGGTTTGATTTTGAATGTAGGATTTATTTTGAGATCAGGGAAGACATATAATGCTTCTTCAAGTTCCATCAATGCGTTACTTGAAAGTGGTGTTAAACTTTCTAAAGCTACCAGTGCTTCTATACCCCCTAAGGATGATGTTGGAATGAACCTTGTTGCTACTATCGCAGTTGGGGGAATTTCTGAATCTAAGAATGCATCACCAGTTACTTCTCTTGAGAGGAAGTCTTTTATGGTTGATGAACCACACTCAGGCATTGACAAGAAGTCAAAACATTCTGGTGAAGCAGTTGCTTGCTCTGCTATAAAATTTGACAATTTAGCTATTGAGGAGAATGTGGACATTGTTGATGTAGTACAGTTCATGAATAATACAAAAATAGGAAAATGGTCAACTCTTGGTTGTTCGTTTTCCAGCCATCACAGTTGCATAGGAAATCAACCAAAACACAGAAAATCAACCAGAATATAGATGAGGCCCTCCTTCTAGCGTCAAAATGTTGATAGTAAAATTTGGTTCTGGGGGTCCCAAACTTCAGTCAACCGGGTTGATCTTGAATCTCAAGCTGCACTCTGGTTAAAATGAAAAAAAAAAGGTGTTTGAGAGATGAAGAACAACAAGAACAAAGGAGATTTTTTAACATGATTTGGCCAAAACCAGATGGCACCAGTCCTTACGTCCATGGTTGATTTCATTTATTAGTATAAGTTGCAGAGTACAAGTGTTTATACATGGAGTCCCCCTGATACAATGGCTTAGCTCCTTATTTATAGAAGCAGGGGGTGCAAATGTAATTTAATAAATTATAAATATATTAGATCAAATAATAAATGTAAAAGATATCTTGGACTCCTATAAGTCGACTTCTGCAGACTACTTTCTGCGGGTGGGCCCTGTGAGCCAATATTTACTGGGAAAATGTTACAACTCTTCTTTAAAGCTGAGTGCTGGGAGCTAAATCTTGTGACCTTAGAGCTAGGAACTAGCTGAGGATGCGACTTGGAGCTTTCATGTGAGGTCATCAGTGACCTGAGTGATCTAGACCCTTCCAGCTGGACTTGGATTTTTGTCAATCCATTTCACATTATACTAGAAAATGCGTATAACACCTACAAACACCAAACACTAGAAGATATATAATTTTCTAGAAAAAAAATTTTTTTACTAAAAATAGTTTCCTCTAACTCACATTTTCCCTTAAAACAAACAAACATACCCTGAGAATACTTTGATAGCAATGCTTTTGTGTGTGTGAACAACTCCCTTAGACTTACCTTTTGTCCCACTAGTGTATAATATCAATGCTGGATCCTCGCCTATGCCAATCGAAATGAAAATAATATATTAAAAGAATTGTGTGCATATTGCCACCGAAAATTGCCATAAGATTTACATATATTTTGCAATTCACTATGATCTCTAGTACTTAGTATCACTGACACATCCTATTACCAAAGATCATCATACTGCCGTAAGATTTACATATAATCCACAAAAAGTGTCATGGTAGAAGTAAACAAATTATGTCATGTAGAATGGCAACTGAAAAAAAGGTCTAATCACATTGTTCACATATAGATATCTTAAGTTGTTAACTTCATCTCATACAAAGTGGATTGGGTGGATTCATTGCCAATGGTATTCTACTGCGTACAGCCAAAAGAAAGAACAACTGCGGGTAAAATTGACACAACCAAAGAACCGGTGACTCTTTTCCTTTTTTCTTCTTCCTGTCCCTTATACAATGGTAAACTAAAGGTCCAGAAAACAATTACTAAAGATATAATATCAACATGATTCAAAACATACATTTTAAAATTTGAAGTTGATCAGTTAACACAATTTGTTAGTTTTTCTTCCAAAGGGCATTTGATAACACAGATAAATCCAAGTTTCCATTTTCTTTGACCTGATTCCATTTAAGCTGGCCACCGGAACTAGTCAAAAGATTCAAACATCACACTATACAGATAGAGATTACTTCTCAAGATAGTAAATTATATAAGCAGAATGCCATTACAATTGTTTACTGGTCTTCAAAAGATATCATCAAAAATAAGCAAAATGAACTAGTTTTGGCATATGTTCTAATTAGCCAAACTAACATATGACTAGCTAGAACTTTAAAACACAAACTAAATTTAAATTTGTTCACACTAGCTTGTGAGCCTCTTGGTGGAAAATCAGTTGGTACCTTGATTGATCCCCTTCCTCTACCGTCTCCTTTTGCTTTGCCTATTCTAATAATTAACTTTCTTGCAAATCCACCTCTGTTGTTCATAGATGTTGATGGACCATGAGAAAATTAAGAGAACCTTGATGCAATGATAGGTTATGTAGCTTGGAGATTTGCTGGTGTAGGCATAGTAGCATAAGAAGGTGGTTGACCCAACATAGTTGGTGCTGACAAGGCGGCACCAGGCCTTTTAGGCACTTGGGATGCAACAGTAAGCTGCTCTTTTTTCGGTGTAATCTCCCTAGGTCCAGCATGTTGTACACTCTTTGTTGCAAGTTCCGATCTTGTAGACTTGTTGCAAAGGCACATTCCCACATTGCATCACCAAGTAATGTCCCTTTGTGTCTCAGTCTAAAGTTGTATAAGTGTTCATTTCAATTACATCCAGCAGTCTCTACATAATGTTAAAATTGAGAAGTTAGAGAAATAAAAGAAAAACAAATTCAGCCAGCAGTGAGCAAAATTAGGAGGAAAAAGAAAATAACTTTTCTCTACCTGATATAAAACGTAACCCAAGTTCATCTGCTGAACCCATGTCTTCACTAAATACCTCCAGAAACCATTGCCATGAGTGAATAGTCTTGTTCAACAATTGCAATCGCAATGGAATTCACGTTTCTACCAACAGGAGCAGTAAGCTGGCCTCCAAACATTCCCTTCAAATGGCATGTATCTAGCCCAACAATTGGCCTACAACCAGCTAAGAATCCTACTTTTTGGGCATGATAACTCACATACATTCTCAAAAATCTGGGCTCCTACCATCCTCTGAAGGCTCACACTCTATCTTGACACAACTATGTGGGTTTGTAGCAACTATTGTTGCTGCATAGTCCCATAACTTGGAATATTGTTGAGTCGCACTACCTTTCATTTCAGCTTCTACCTTCCTCTTTGCCCTATAAACTTGACAAGAGGAGATATCAACTGCAATCTTCTTCCCAATGGACTTCTGAATATTGTGATCTGACCACTCAGATTATCTAAAAAGTCTTCTTTAAATCTCTTAGATAAATAAGTACAAGCGACGTGAGCATTGTCAAAAGTACTTTCACAAGTATCTGGGTTTATATATAGCAAGTATTGTTGCTGCATAATCCCATAAATTGGAATATTGTTGAGTCTCACTACCTTCCATTTCATCTCCTGCCTTCCTCTTAGCCCTATAAACTTGAAAGAGGAGATATCAACTGCAATCTTCTTCCAAATGGACCTCTGAATTTTCTGAACTGACCACTTATCAATAAGTCTTCTTTAAATCTCTCAGCTAAATAAGTACTACTGACATGAGCATTGTCGAAAGTGCTTCCACAAGTGCAAGTGGGGTAAAAAGTTTTGATCTGTACGTTTGATGTCTCCCTATCTTAGAAGCATAGATCTTCCAACCACACATTTTTACACTTAGCACTCAACTTATGACTCTCGGTTTATTATCCACTTAAAGTCTATGTATTGCCACACAACACTTGCAATGCTTCTCTAAGTGACTTCACATTGTTAAATTCCTTATGTTTCTGTGGCTTTGGGTTTGCCATGTCAACATCATCATTAAATTGTGGCCACCTAGGGATCAGAGTTTCATCATCTTATGACAAGGGTAAAGTAGTACGGTCATCCATAGGTATAGGAGCTTCATTGAATTCTTCTAAATCTAACTCACCAACACGTTCAATTCTGTTTGATTCATCTTGATGTGTTACTGCCACATTTTCCACAACATCATCATTACTTTCCTCAATACCACAACTACCAAATATTTCATCATCCTCAGGTCCTTCGGTTCCTGCATTCATGACAGCATCCCACTTATCAACCTCTCCCTCATTTTGTGCCAAATCGAGCTCTAGTAAATCAATCTCTTCCTCATGGTCATTTTTTGTATCATTCTCACTGCTTAACACATATATATCCACCTTATGTCATCCTCACATCTTTATGTTTGCTCAGGAAAAAAATTACATTTGTATCATCAGTAATTTACATTTGTATCATCAGTAATTGTAATGAAGTCCTTATTTAAATCCCCACCTGGAAGTATACCTACCATTATACTATTCTTAGAATAGCCATAATCTTCCCGTGATCCAACAAGTCCAAAGAAAGAATTTGTCCTCGTCATAGGAAGCCCATTTAGATATTACCCCACCAACATATTTGGCCTTACCATCTGTACATATTTTAACCCCATGGTGGACATTAACTTTGAAATATGCAGTCATCTGTATATAAAAAATAAACAGTCACAGGAGAATATTTTGGGACCACAAATATGTAGACATCAAAAGACAATTAACCACTAATATGCAGACATCAGAGGATGCAATAGACCAACAAACACATGCTTCCAAACACATTCCAAAATTCACAATGGGCTGTTATCAACCCACCATCGGTCAGTCGAATTGGTCCTTGCGTGTCGAGCTCATCAAAACACTGGTCCAATTAAGCAAATGGTCCAGATAACCTCGTGGCTTCAAATGAGCGACCAGGCCCCGAAATAACCTTATGTCGATTAATCTTGTCAAAATAACCATCAGGTCCACACACTTAAATAACTCGCAAGAAGTTTACCTCGCACTACGCATCAGGGATCACAACGCGATTACATGATTATGCTTGCCAACGTGCAAAGCAAGATTCTCACCTCTAGCTAGTATGTCATTAATGCATAACCGTTCTGATATGTAACCACCAGAATAGGCAGTCACTATATAAGAACACCATGTAAACTCCTAAAGGCTATTTTGGAGGTACTAAAAAAAAGAACACTATTATAACTTGTGCGTCGGAGCGTACTTGGTAGATCCCTTCCGCCTTGCACTACTAATTTTGCTATTTGTCTAGGGTATTCTTGAACCACCACATGTGTTGATCAGCTCTAGTCAAGAAGTTTCATTTGCCATTGTTTGTGACTTTCCCAACTACTACAATATCATAACATTCTTGTTTTCATTATGCCCATATCCCACTATCATCTAAGAACGCCACAGCAAGGCGAGAAAGGAACACTGTGGAGATCAAATTGTGGAAGAAGCACGTTGGATAGCCATCAAACTGAAATGGGATTCACTAGCTAATCAAGTTTACCAATTGAAGGCAAAACTTCACACCATCTGATGTATGCAAACTTAACATGCTCTTCCCCCACTACCCCTATGATCATTAAGCCCGGTTCTCATTGAAGTTAACCCAGTTGTAGGGTGATCTTGAGCTAACCTCTTACCTCCGCCACCACCCCGCTTGTTTTTCCATAAAATTACCCCACGGGTGGCATGTCCCTCAACCACACATGAATAAGCTCCATGTAATCCGCATTCAAATCCCATCTATCTTATCCCCAATGACATCGATGACTCACCAAATGCAAACTATCAAACAATCCCTTTGCAACCACAAAATCTTCTCACATAGCTCCCCTCAAGTCATTCAACTAACTCCATAATAGTCGAATGATCCCCTATGCAACCAACAAATCTAAAATAATCATGCTCACAAATCATATGATTCATTACATCCAACAATCGATCTCACCCAAAGCCAAACACAAAGCTCCCATCAACTATCCTCAAGACAACCACCCATTTACATAGGTGATAGTGGCCATTCCATCATCAGCCCATTTCAAAACACAAACCTATATTGAGTCTTATGACAGAACAACAAATCCGCAAGAACACTTTGAGGCATTCCGGACTTCCATGTTGTTATCTGGAGCCTTGAATGCTATTATATGCTATGCCTTTTCTACGACACTAAAAAAGGTTGGCTTGTACTGGTCCATAGAATGCCTTGCTAGTCAATTGGTGGGTTCAAACAACTAAAAGCGGCATTTTCCACTCACTTTACAACCAATCAAGTGCCAAAGAAAACGTTGGCTACCTTGTTAACTTTTCATAAGGGTGGTGTGAGACGTTGATGGAATATCTCACTTATTTTAATATCCTAACTTTAAAAATCAAGGACCTTAATGAAGGTGTAGTAGTGTATCATATCAACTTAGGTTTGCGATTGGGTCAATTCTCATTATCCCTAGCCAAGTGCCTATTGTTGTCCCTATTTGACCTATTGGCACGTTTAGAGAAATATATAAATGTCACGGAAGTAGAGCTTGCTTGAAGACAAGTTCAGCAAAGTCAATCCAAAAGCATGCAATTAAGACACAAAGGATGCAACCGCAACTATATGTTGCCATGTGGATGCTATAACAATTATAAACTATTGAATGCACTAATCAGTCACATCGTTTAGGATATTCAAACAATAAAGTTAATGAAATTTCCACCCCAAAAAAGGAAAAAATTCTTACAACAGACAAGTCTAAATATTATAAGTTTTATCAGGATTATGATCATCAAACTAATGAATGTGTTACACTAAAGGATGAGATTGAGGTATTAATTTGGAGAGAGACACCTCTCTAAATATAAAAATTTCAAGACAATCAAGATGGTTGACAAAGAGAAAATGGAAGCGAATGCAACTGCTCGTTAAGAATCATTTGAACAAATTAACAACAAATAGAAAAGGAGCTTCCCATTTTAGGAATGGTTGAAATGACTACAGGTGGTTTCTTAGGGGAAGGAACCTTTAAGAATGCTAGAAAACGGTACCCATGAGCAGACCTACGTTGGGCCCAGTAAGGGCTTTAACCCCCACTCAGTTTTTTTTTTAAAAAAAAGAAATAAATGTAACAGAAGGGCTAATTTGAAAATTCGATAAGACTAATGGGCTTTTGTGTAAATATGCCTAAATTTCGGGGGGCAAATTAAAATTTTCCCATTTTACTTATAAATTAAATTTTCCCTCGCAAGCTGGCCAGCATCTCTTCCGCATTTCAGATTTTTTCCAAAACCAGAAGCTTCTGCCACTGCCTACCAGCATGATGCAATGCATGAAGCCGATTTCTCCTCATTGTTCGGACTTAGAGCCCCTTTGTGCCAGCTGATCCGGTGACTTCCGGCCTCCATCCTCCATTACTGGCCGACAGGGTCACAGGTCGAATTCTTGTTCTGTCGTTCGTGTCGCATCGTGTCGCGCCAATCTTCTTCAATTTCTCTGGTCGCCGACGACATTCACGACGAGCTCTTCACTCTTCCCGAATCTTGACAACTTAGTCTCCACTAGCGGTAAATCCTGCGTCCGCCACTGACGATACCTCCAGTCTATTATGGCTGTTGAAGAAAAGAAGAGGAGAGGACAATATGAACCTTAGGGAGAAAGACTTTAGTAACATTGATTAAGATCACAGTGACTTCATGCTAATCTTGACACTAATCCACAATTTTCTGGTCAACTAGGTCTTCATCAATCACATGAGTTTCATGGATATTTTATATTTGTATATTGCTAATGCCCTTAATATTTCAAAAATCATTTATAATCCTTACAAGAATGTTTTAATTGGCTTTACAAGAGGATAGAAGCAAGTAAGGGAATAGTCACTTTAAAAGTGACACTAGGCACCAAACCTCTGTGTAATGTGAATTTTTTAGTGGTGGTCACACTCACAGGGCGTATAAAGTCATCCTTGGTCTACATTCTCTAAACCAAGTAAGGCTGCCATCATCTCCACCTTTCACTTATTAATAAAAGTTCCCACTAAATGTAAATTTGTTCTTTTAAAATGCTGGATTTTTTAATTTTTTTAAATTGGTGGATTGAGATCAAGTCTATTGATGAAAAAACATATTTATCAAATATCTAAAATAGTAAATTAACCTAATTAATGCTAGAGTAAGTTTTCAATTTTAATTTTTAGATTTTATTATTTATTTATTATTATTTTTCAGTTTTGTCATAACGCTTAATATCTCAATTATCAATGCTAGAGTACGTCACATGGAATGGGGCAATGAATAGACGACTAGGTTCATGGCTTTTTTATTTGCGTGGGGTGGAGGGCAAAGTTATTTCCACAGATGGTGTCAGGCAAATAATATTTTCGTGTGTAACGCTGTCGCCTAAGTTAAAAATTTTTTTAAATAAAAAAATCATAAACGTTTCCAGCAGTAACGTTTACTTTTTTTTTTACAAAGTTAATATTTTTGTTAATTTTTTTTCTTTTTTATTGATAATTATTTTATGTTTTTTACAAATTTTTTTTCAATTTACTGCTTTTGTATGAAATTATTTTTTTTCAATTTTTTTTCTTTTTCTATTTATAACTATTTTATATTTTTTGCAAAAAATTTTTATCAAATTATTTTTCTTTTTTTTTATTTGATAAACAGTAACCCAAGTCAATATTCATGAAGACTGTCAAACAGTGACCCCAAGACGCGCAATTTCTGTTCATGAACAGTTATCGATGAACAGTACCCGAGTCCCTCCCCTTCTATAAATACAACTTCAGTTTTCTTCTTCCTCATACTCCTTCTCTTCTTTCTGATTCAAAATTATACCAGGAATTTATCTTCATCTTCTATTTTTACAAACTTTCGAGGTTAGTTTTTATACTCTCATTTATCATTATGTATTTTGTAAGAATCTGTTAGATTTAATTATTTTTTGTGTAGTTAAGTTTTCTT
>JANHAO010002609.1:0-28163 GCA_026873985.1 Saraca asoca
CCATATATTTTTAGAGATGACACAAACAAGAATAAAATATATAGCCATGTTTAAAAACTATAAATAAATAAAGAAATTTCATTTCCCTACGTGTGTATGCATGTATATGCTAAAAACTAATCCAAACTTACTACTAGAATCAACTATCTACCCACCAAATTTAAAAAAAAAAAAAATTCTATGATCAATAAAAAAGGAGGCACATAGTCATGGAGAAAATAGTGATGCCCAATAATTAACTACTATGCTACCTACATGCATACTCATATAACCTTATCACCTAAACATAAGGTTTATGCTATACAAGAAAGAATAGAATCAGTTTAGAGTGACTTCACTTTTAAGCCGAGTCCACACAGATTCCTACTAGTAGATACAAAGTCAAATATGCTTTCAAAACACTACTCTCTTGCTGTTATCTATGCTTTATTCACACCAATATGTTGCCTTTCTAAGAACTGCAGTGCATAGAACATCATAAATATAACTACCCAAATTGCAATTGGAGGTATCTATATAATAAAATCAATCACTAATAAAAGTTGCAATTCATATCAATGAATAAAATAAAATCCCATTAAGCAGTCAGATTTAAGCATAATAACATCCTGACCCATTGCCAACTCACCATCCCTACTTGGCAAACAAAATAATCATGAAAGCTACTAGAGGTAGAAACAATAATTTGTTTGGTATTTGGTAATATTTATAATAAAGAAATTCATATAAAAGCACATATCAAAAGTCAGGACTTGAATTCTGAAGGAGCAGGGCAGGGGAAAGAAAAAAGGATCAGAGGAAAAAATTTTCTTTGCATAGTCATTAAATGCAATACAATTATTTAACTCAATCAACATCTACATGACATTGGGTTTTCTTCTTGGTATTTGCAATACAAAAGGCCTACAAGAAATATAAAGGATACCAAAAAACTAAAATTTACAAAAAAGTAAATCCAAAGATAAATAAAATGCCATTACAATTGTTTTCTGATATCCAAAGATATCATCCAATTAATAAGCAAAATTCTGGCTTATCAAATAAACAAACAATTTTGTGATCCAATGGCACATTATCTAGGATAACATCATTTATTTCTTAGTTGAGAAGCTTAGCCTATTAGATGATTATGGCAAATAGAATGATCAAGTTTTTATGCTTGTAGATATCTTCCCATGTTTAGGGAGAGTAACATTCTTTGTAATCATGAGTGTCCTGAAACTGCTAAAATCATAGTAGATAGGAGAGGGAGGGTAAAAATGCATCAGCAATTTTTCTCATAAAAGTTTTAAGCTGATGATTAAATTCTTTATCTGTGAAAAAAGATTGGCACATGTCTAGTCAGACTCATGCTTGTCTATCTCCTAACTAGGAGAGTAGGCCTTACAGACTGCGTTCAAATGGATGTTTGTTAAGCACTAGCCTTTTTTCTACTTATAAGAGATCACAGTTCCTTTATGTTGGGAAGTTGGACTGGTGCAGAAAAGCATAACAAAATTAAATCCTTGGTCATGTTTAATTTAGATCATTTAGGAAACGTTTTGTACTTTTTTCTTTCCATGCTTCTTTTAATTTATCTTTGCAGTAAATAGATTTAAGCACAAATTCTTGTATGGGGTTGTCTTGTACTTCCTCTGTATAACAAATATTGGAAAAGATCTTAACTGAGAATTAATGAAAGAGAAAAAACATAGGAACTTGAAAACATAGGGGTTAGATTACCTTCATTCTAGAGAGGAGAGTGTTTCCAGTAAGGAAAGGGTGTTTGAGTGTGGATGACAATGAATACAGTGATGGTCTGATAAAGGAAGAGAGGCATCTAGATCTAGTCAACTATGAATCTTCTTTGCTCGTCGTCCGTCCCTACTTCGAATTCGGGTAGAGATTCAGAGAAGCTGAAATGCTGAATGGAGTTGAGTTGAAGTTGAAGAATCGAAGATGAAGATTGAAGAGTGGCCGGCGCAACAACATTAGGGTTTCAAAAATTCATTTATACATTACTCAAAACGACGTCATTTTGAAGGAGTGACTAATGAGGGCAATTTTGACTTTTCACATCAACAAAACTTTCCCCCAACTCAGGAAAGTTGGATTCCCACCCCCATGGGAATGATTTTGTGAGAATCTGAACCAAAAATAATTTCTGGGAAACAATGAGCTTGTTTAATTATTGTTTTTAAAAACAGTTTTCTGTTCTTGAAAACATGGGTATGTTTTTAAAACAAAAAAACTTATTTAATAGGACTGTTTTTAAAAATAATTTTAAAAATTTTGTTCTAAAACCTTATTTTAAAAATAATTTTTAAAAATATCTCAGGAAACAGTAAAATAGTGTTTTCCCTTGTTTTTGCATGTAGTTGTTTTCAGATTTTTTTCAAAAATAAGAAAAATACATATTTTCATTAATAACAAAGTTGTAAATAATATTAAATACATTTTTTTCATCTTAAAAAAATAAAGAAAACACTTATTTTTAAAATTTACATCCAAACAAGTTTTTTGTTTTTTAGTTCTAAAAAAACAGTTTTTAGAAACTGTTTTTAAAAAATAATAAAACAAAAACACTTGAAAACACTTCCAAACATGCCCTAATAGGAACTTTGTATTTTGTTTTATCATGTTATTGATTTATGTAAACACTAATACAATGTAAGATTTATGATAAATTTCTAACATTTTCTACTGGAATCATTATTGATTCAGGCGTCCACATATCTTAAATTTATACTCTGTTAAAAATGGAAGGATATCATAAACTTCTAACCTACACGGGCTAAATTGTAATTTTCCGTTTATTTATTTAGTAACCCTACCCTTGCACCATAAAAGTTGGGAATAAGTGGCGGAATCCCTAATCGATATTTCTCCGAGCTAACTTCCGCCGTCTGCTTCTCAATCTAGACCCTCTCCATCTCCGTTTTCATAGACCACACCCATCTTCAGTTATTCTTCAAGGTACATCTTTTTCTCTTCAAAAACCTAGTTTACATTTTTTTTTCCTTATTCTGAGATTTTCAAAAGTTTAAGATTTCGTTTTGCTGAGAATTGTCGGTGTATTATAGCTAGATTTTCCGAATCAGCTACTGCTGGGTTATGATTGTTTTAAACATAGAGTTTTGACGGTGGACATAGGGCATAGATGAGAGGAAGGAGCTATACTCCGTCTCCGCCAAGGGGTTATGGCAGAAGAGGAAGGAGCCCTAGCCCTAGAGGGCGTTATGGTGGTCGTGGCAGAGATCTTCCTACTAGCCTTCTTGTTCGCAACCTTCGCCATGACTGTAGGTCTGTTCGATTTATTAGAATTTAAGTTTTTCGCTCTTAGCATAACGGAGCCTTTTGTCTGGCTTACACGTGGTTTTTTCTGCAAATAGCATGGATTTGATGCCTTTGCTTTTACATGTGCGTGCATGCACACATGAAGTATTGCATTTTTGCTGTTGTTTTCTAACCAAAATAAAAAGATTATAGGAAATTTTGGCATTTCATTTTCATGTATAATTTAAGAACTCTTTTTGGTGTATGCATGCTATTTGGTGAGTCTATGGGAGTAAAAAAGAAAGCTTGAAGAAAGAGTTCCAAGGCAAGCAGATGTAACTATTATGTAAAATAATCGATATACGTGCCGTTGGATTGAATTATCTGTAAAATTACTATATATTCAATGTTGTTGATTTATAAATATGTTCTCCATCTCTTGTATTTTGTCTTGTGTATAGCATATTGTCCTGTAGGTATGTTGCTTTCATCAAGTGAGCCAGATATTTTAACTAAGATTTTGCCTAACTTGGATTATTTTACTTGCATGAAGCCACCTTAATGTAGTATATGTCCCTGTTTCCCTTGTCATTCTATGCTTATAATTTCATGTCATTGTTATATGCAGGCCTGAGGATCTGCGTAGACCATTTGGTCAATTTGGTGCTCTGAAGGACATTTACCTTCCAAAGGATTATTACACCGGGTGAGCATTTATTAGCTAGATGTAGAACATGAAGGTTAATATGTAAGAGAAAAATGTATGTCATATATTTGTTTTAATTGTCTTTCTATGATTGCCTGAAGAGACTTTACATATTACTATCTCCTTTTGAGAAATGACTTTTGCACGCCTCATTTCATACGCACCTGCTTTCTTCAATGTTGATAATTTCACATAATACTGGTAACTGTACTCTTATAGCATAATAATAAATTTTAAGACAGTTAATAGAGAGAGTAGCTTGTCAGCCAACATAGTGTGTTATTAGATAGCACAAGGAATGTTAAGGTACAGCCTTTTTGAATTGATATAATATCTTTGTTTCTTGACCTTGTGCTGCATTGTGTGGGCTTTATTCCCACATATGCCAATTGAAACATAATCTTTTGAAATGTAATATTAAATTTTTGCTCTAATTCGTATGAAGTTTCCAAACATATTAACAGTCTTTAAAAATATGCCTCGTGGATTTGTCCAAGCAGGGTGTGTAATCTCCTCATCTATGTTTCTGTTTTTATGATGAGGCTTTTACTCTGAGACTACTTTCATAATGACAAATTGCGTAAGTTTATTGAGGTTCTTGAGGTTTAGCAGTGATTTAGAGTTTTGAAGACACCAATCAAGTAATTAGAGTTCTTGTGAAGAAGTTAATGGTAATGAAGATTTCAAGGAAGTTGAGTTTGATTTCATTGTGAAGAGGTCCCAAGTCTTGAAGAATTTCAAGTGATCTTAAAACTGACACAAAGGTCAGCAGCCTAGTGCTTGCTTTATTATCATGTCCTTCCATATCATTGGGGACTATTTCGGCAAGTTTTATTTGTACTAGTTCATAGCAAGCAAAGTGCTTTGTGCAGTCTGGTCCTTGATGTTCCTAAGTGTAGTGATGGTGTTTAATTGTCCCTGTTTGTATCTGTCTGTGATCTGCTTTTGCAGAGAAGCCCGTGGTTTTGGTTTTGTTCAATATGTAGATCCTGCTGATGCTGCTGATGCCAAATATCATATGGATGGTCAAATTCTTCTTGGTCGAGAGTTGACTGTTGTTTTTGCTGAGGAGAATAGGAAGAAGCCGGGTGAGATGAGGGCAAGAGAGCGGAGGTAGGTCTGCCTTTCTACTCAGTCTTACTTTGTTTTCTGAATATATGCATTCACACATGTGCTTAACATACAACAGAGATATGGTAAGATGATTTATTATTTGTAGAAGTTCCTTTTCTGTGACTTGGATTGTCTTTGAATTGGCATCAGTAATTTGCGTGATCCATAATAGGGTTTTTGAAAAACAAATTTGACTCTGATACGATAGTTAGGTTTTGGCTTAAAATCTGAAACTATTCACTGTCCCCCTTGACAAGAAAAAATGGGCTGAATAATGTTGGATATTCCCATGCTTTCTGAGAAGCAGTGTAGTTCTGAATGATTCCAGCCTCTTGCCATGAATCATCAAGGATAATGCATGGTTTAGCCATTTTTTAGTATCTTGGACTTGAGTTGGTGCATTCATTGAAATAGACTTCTGGAATAGGAACTATAACTTTATGATGGGCTTATTATCTCTTCCTCCGAATAATAAACCCATTGCTTTATTTATGTATATAGATAAAGCAATGGATTTATTATTCACAGGAAAATATATAGTATCGTAAGCTTTTTTTATTTACGTACATTTTGGATGAAACAAATTTGACTGTCCATGTCTATGAAATGCTTAGATGAAATTGTAATTTGATGATAACCTTGTATATAATTGAATGGATGCCACCTTTTCAACCAGTGGAACCACGAATGGCTAGGCTAATTTGTGCTTTAATATTCAATTTTCCTGATG
Organism: Saraca asoca; assembly: GCA_026873985.1. Taxonomy (NCBI): domain Eukaryota; kingdom Viridiplantae; phylum Streptophyta; class Magnoliopsida; order Fabales; family Fabaceae; genus Saraca; species Saraca asoca. The sequence continues at coordinate 5,805 of JANHAO010002609.1, forward strand.
ATCTGTACAATAAAATCATTTTTTTTCCAGAATATAAGAAAACGCTTGCATTCCTTTGATTGGGTTTTTCCTCACTATAAATTTTTTTTTTTTATTCATTCCTTGCTATAAAAATTTACATGGAGATTATATTGGTTTTCAAAAATAAAATTTTATAATTGCCAAACAGTATGTTAAGCTGGTGATATATGCTGCCCATTTCTTAGTTTCTACTCACTGGCTCATTTCAGTAAAAAAGATGGTTAAAGTTCTGAATTCTGATTATCATTTCTTTTTATAATATTTTTTATGCTTTCTAGGGGGGGTCGATCTGAGCGAAGAAGATCTCCTCCTCCTCGTTATTCTCGTTCACCCCGGTACTCCCGGTCTCCACCACCACGTCATAGATCTCAATCTCGAAGTCGTGATTATTATTCTCCTCCTCCTAAAAGAAGGGAGTATTCAAGGTATGTTTCTAAGCATGCATTCGTTTTACTGCATGTACTTTACACTTGTCAGCACAAATGAAGACTCTTTTTGGCTGCTGCCATTAAATATCTTTTTAGTACAAGTTGACTTCTAAGGGAATATGTTAATAGAATATTGTTCTAAACATGAAATATAAAGCTCTGGGTTCTAGTTCCACTAGTCAGGCTGCACAAGATCTAGTATTAAAGGGGAACCCCCATTTAATCCAATCTTATTTAGTATTTAGATTCTAATAAAACAGTCATTCTTATCTTCATTCCATTGGACACCTTACCTCTGAAATTTATGTATTAATTTTTGGCCAAAGGCCAACTTCTGTATTGGTTCTTTTAAACAGCAGACACAATATTGAGTTATTTCGTTAAATTTCCTGTTGGTTCTTGTTTGATATACATACAAAACAAGGTGTTGTTGCATGGGGTTGACAAAGGACTTTCTGTTAGATCTCAATCGTTTAGGCCAAAGTGATTACATACCATTATGTTGTGGTTGGTTCGCAAAAAGAAAAGTGAGGTTTGTGTTGCTCCAAAAGAAACATAGTCCCTTTGGTGTGATGGGCGACCATACTTGGGTGGTAAGACAAATATATTTAGGTCAAGATTGGCCTTTATATCTGCCTTGTGATTTAGATACAATTTCTTACTGGTGAATTTAGGCCACTATTTATATTGTCTCTGCATTGCAAATTAAGCTTCAATATGCCTTTTTTTGACTTGTCTGATGCACGGCCTGTCTTTTATTTTTTAGGTCTCTCTCACCTGAAGGTAGAATGTGCCGCAGAGAAAGATCTTATTCACGGCAGAGCAGGGAGAAGTCATACTCCCACTCCCCACCACCCTATAATGGTGGCTCAAGGAGCCGCAGTCAGAGTCCAACAAAGGGCCCAAGCAGGAGCAGAAGTCAAAGCCCTAACCGTGATGAATATCACAGGGAAACAGCTCGTGGTAGGTCCCCCAGTCAATGAGATAATTGAGGGAGACCTGTGCTGGATATTGTTCATGTTAGGTTTTGTTTGAAGTTGGACCATTCTGTTGTACCTTTAAACGGAAATCAATGTTCTTGGGTGTTTCAGTTGAACTTTAGAAGTGTTGCTTTTGAGTAGTTATTGATATGGAATTTGAGGTGTTAACAGTTTGTTTGGGATGCAACCTATTATTGGAAATGAGGTGTTCTGGGATTACTGAAGTTGAGTTATCATCTCATCCTTTGCACTCGGTAGCAATACCATGAAACTAAGCATGACTTGATTCATTTGTCAATATTTCCGGACAAAAAATGGAGGGGTATTTGAAATCGTTTTTCTTCTAATGGGATGTGGTTTAAATTTAAGTATAGTTCTTCTAGAAATGAGGCAATGTATGCTGGTTACTTGGACTGCACATCAGCAAAAATTCATTGCACATAAACCTGAAATTAGAGTTTTCAATTTAGAATGAGATGTTATTTTCACATTTTATTTACTTTAGTGACACTCTTACATTCTTTTACGAAATAATTGGGGAGTACATACGGTCCATTAGAGGACGTGAGAATAGCACATTGAAAATGAGTGGAACAATAAATAAGACACTAGTTAAATGAATAAATGTCTAATAGTGTACATGTATCGCCGTTTTAACTGAAATCCCTCAAATAATGGGTTGGCTCAGACTAGGTTTACTCTAAGAGTTCATAATAGCGTGGTATACATTGGTAAGTCTTGCTGATAATAAGGTTGCCCGATAGCCATTATGTTAGGTTGAATATAAATATGCCACATAGTACGTATTTGAACCGTAAATCAAGTGTCCTCTACATAATTATACCAAAGATCCTCGTTTTGATAGGTAAATTTGTTATATGCAAAGTGATTATAACATTGTGACATTTGTTTATCATTTGTTTTCTTTTCATGAAACACAAAGGATCCCATGCTGGTTGGAGCAGATGTCATTGCTGTCAAGGAACTGTTCTCAACCCTCATTTCATTTTTTCCTTTGCTTCTTTTGGACCCAATCTGATGGATGATTTGAATAAAATACCCTCTCACTTCAAACGGGATATACCCTTCAGATTCTCTCATGTTCCTCTTGGAACATGTGTTTTAGCTTGACTAATTCTATAATTTACAAAATAAAATGAAACTTATTGATAATTTCCTAATCTATTGGATGTATGTGGCAGAACCTGCATAAAGAAAGGATATGGGTGCTGGCTAACAGGTAGTTGTTGGAAGATATTCTAATTTTTAAGTTAGTACTCGGACAGAATGTAGGTAAGGAACTTAACAACAAATGTCGTGAAATTTGGAAGTATTGGTGTTTTTATATTTACATACAATTAGGGATAAAAAAAGTCCAGAAAGATGAGCCAGACTGTATAATTGATAATTAGTATAGTCTATTAAAATAGAGGGTAAGTACTATCCATTGTGTACATTCAGGAAATATAGTGACTAAGAAACATAATCATATTGTACAGAGCGTCAGGTGGTTATTAGATGACCCATGATCAAACTTGGATGAGCATCCATGTGAAAAAAAGGATGGATGCATTAGTATCGTGATATTCATGTACGGACAATCTTTTGGAATATTTGGGATCATCGAGAGGTAAAGGGATTAGTGAAACTTTAGCATTATCACTTACATACTTGAATCATAAATTTAAATATAACCTTCAATCCTTCGCTAAAAAATAAAATTATATCCCATTTATTTTATTTTATTTTTAAACTATATATGAAATGATCAAAATAAGTCACTCCTTAGAGTGTCGCAAAATCTTGAGTGATGGATGAGTGGCCTTATTTAGACAGAGCAGAGAAAAAGAGAGAAATTTATAAAATGATGAACTTTACAACTAAGAAAGTATGCTTCTTGATTCCTTCTCATTTGGGTCCCAAAATTTCTGTCTTTGTCGGCTCTTTTCGTAAAAGGTTCCCTTTCTGCATTTTGGATTGGGACTTTTCAGTCTAAAACTAATTTTAGAAAAAAAAAAAAAAAGAATACATTCATTTTTTCGGATTTCCTAGTTACGCATGCAGCTAGTATTAACTCTCTCACCAACATTCTTCTAACTTAAGTACATCACAAAAGTATTTTGCAATTTTATATATTGATATAGTAAAACAACACCCAATATATCGTATTAGAGGTCCAGAAACAATAAATGGGCTCCAACTGCAAAGTACCAAATTCAAAGAGTATTCACCAACATTTATCTGTTGAAAAAATAAATAAGATAAATCATAATAGTTAAATTAACAAATCTATTAAATTATGTTACAGTATATCAGATTTATATATATATATATATATTTAGTTAATAATAATGAGATCGTACTTAACATTATGTGAGAATCCATAATACTAAAGTACTCCTTTAGCAGGTTCACTTATTATAATCCTAACAGAGAAAAGGGAAAGAAAATTATATCTGAAATTTCAATTAGACAACTACAACTTATTGGGATATAAATAGGGACTTGTCTTGTTATAACTTTATTGGGCTAACTGATTCATTATCATTGGCCCAGTGACAATGCTCACACCACTAAAGTCCATCAATAGTTTAGGTATCATTACAGGTTCAATAATTTGATCACATAATTAATTAATTAATTAATAATAATTAATTATTGTGACATTCATTTAATATAATAATATATGATTTAATTAAACTATGGTAGTCCACATAGGAAAATTTCAATAATCTCCCACTTGAAGAACACAGTTTAATAAAAAGGAAATTGGATTATAATATGTGGCCACAACAATGAATGTCAACAATAACAATGATAATAAAACTATTACAACCATAGGTCAAGTATAAGTACCCAATAATATAGATCATAATATCCAATAGCGATACTAATGTCATACATATCTTGAATACTTATATTTCAATAACGAAACATAATATGAAATATGTAAGAAACCAAACATACACATCAATGTGATCATATGCACATCTTTACAAAATAGTCTATGCATCTGTCCAAAATACCCAAAATGAGAATAAATCTTAATATAATAATGAGGCAGGATCTAAATGTTTCCATCGATATGCCATAGAACAAATGTGCACAATCAACAATGCCATTAATATTTCACTAGTCTCAAGATAACAATGTTTCGATTAGAAATATGAAATTCCTACTAACCTTGAACACCGAAAAGCTTAGCTAAACTCATTTTAGTCACTTGTTCGCGAACAATTTTAACACTTAAGCCTTTGGTTAGTGGATCCGCAAGCATATGATCTATGGCAACATATATAATACTTGTGTATCTTTTCTCTTCAACAAATTGATACTTAATATCAAAATACTTGTGTAGACAATACTTTCATTATTATTTTGAGAGAAATTCATTACGATAGCACTGTCAGAACATATAGCTAAGGTCTTAGATATGCTTTCTACAACTTTAAATCCAGATATTATATTCCTTAACCAAATAGCCTCACAAGTAGCTTCACAACATGTGACACATTCTGCCTCCATAGTTGATGTTGCTGTAATTGACTGCTTGATAGTTTTCATAGTACAACTCCTCCTATCATCATAAAGATGTTTCTAAATATCAACATCATATCATCTAGATAATTCACAAAATCAGAGTCAAAGTATCCTGCAACAATCAAATCACTAGATCTGTAATATGTCAGCACAAAGATTCTTTGTACCTTATAGGTACTCCATAACTTTCTTTACTATAATCCAATAATTCTGACCAAGATCTCTCAAGTATCTCCCAAATACTTTAAACTAATAGCGATATCAAGATATATACATACTTGAGCATACAACAAGCTACCTATAATAGAAGCATACAAGACCCTTTTCATTATGGATTTCTCATCATCATTTTGAGAACACTAGGCTTTGGAAATAAAACTCATTCTTTTGAATGAGTGTAAAACAACGAAAGGATGAATCCATATTGAACCTCTTGAACACTTTCTCAATATATAATCTCTGAGACAAGCCAATAATATCCTGGGATCCATCAAGGTGAATCTGTATGCCCAGTACAAATAAGGCATCATCGAGATCTTTCATCTCAAAATATTGTGACAACTTTTGCCTTGTCTCATTTAATAAGTTAATGTCATTACTTGTAAGGAGAACATCATCGACATACAACACAAGGATCACATAACTGCTCACACTAATCAAGTAGTAGATACATTGATCTGCTGTATTTACCTTGAAACCAAAAGAACTCATTATCTCATCAAATTTAAGATACCACTGTCTAAACATTTTATTCAAATCATATATAAGAATCTTTTAAATTTACATACTAAGTGCTCTTTACTCTTTTCTTAGAAATCATCTGGTTGGTGCATACAAATAGTTTCTAGCTAATCACTATTCAAGAAAGCCATTATGCATCTAGTGAAGCTCTAGGTCAAAATGAGCTACCAATGCCATAATAACTCGAAACGAGTCTTCAATTAAAATAAATAAGAAAAATATTCTACAATCAAAGCTTTTTTTTCTAAATGTGGCCTTTTGCCACCGATATGGCCTTATACCTCTCAACCACTCTTTGAGTATCCTTTAGTCTTAAAAAACCTTTTTGTATCCATTAGACTTGCAACCGATTGTTAACTCTATAAGATTTCACACATCATGATAGAGCATCAAAGTAATCCATCATTTATAGCCTTCATCCATTTTATAGAATTAAGACTTCAAATAGCATTTTGAAAACATTGGTGAAATCATTACCATCATTGATGTCAAATTCGTGCTATTGCAAGTATACTATGTAGTCATTAGTAACTTCTAATCTATGAGTCATCTGGAGTTTCCTTAAGGATGTTTTATTTATAAGACTTGGTTCTTTTCTACTACTAGAGGAGTATTAAACTTTGTAGCTTCCACCATGGTTTTACCATATGTTGCATTGAATCAATTAAATTTGTTTCAACTAGTGATGGTTTTAGTGGAATTGTAACTTGTACCTCTCTAAGAAAGATATTACATGATTTTTGACTCCCACTGCTCGGTCGATCCTCAAAATAAACAAAATGAGGTGCTTCAATTACCCTACTGGATTAGGTTGAACAGTAAAATCTAGTGTTTCTATAGTTATTACAATATCTAACAAAGTGACCATTAATATAATCTACGGATCAAGTTACTTAATAAATGGATCATATGGCTTCACTTTAGCCTTGTAACCCCAAACATGGAAATGCCTAAGATTAGGCTTTTTCCCATATAGTATATCATATGGGGTTTTAAATATAGACTTACTAGGGACTTGATTTAAAATATACACCACAGTCTTTAAAGCATTGCCCTCTACAAAGTTTAGTAAAATTAAATGTACCAACATACATCCGATCATGTCTATGAGCATGTAATTCAACCTTCTTATGATCCAATCTTGTTCAGGCGTTCCAGTCATAAGGTTGTTAGCCTTAAAAAATTCATAATCTTAGAGATATCTTACTAAAGAATTAAAATTTTCTTCAGTTTATTATATCTTCATAACACTCACCACTTTTATCAGAACTAATACACTTGATTTTATTATTATTTTTAGTTTAATTTCAACCTTAAAAGTCCCAAAAGAATTTGAGAATTCCAACTTTTCAGTAGATATTTTCACCTAACCAAAACTTAAACAATCATCAATAAAGGTGAAATATTAGTATCCACCCACAGTGCTTGGTGTAATCAATTCGCCTACCTTATTGTAAATCAACTCTAATACATCCATTATTCTGGTCCACTAACTTTAGTAGGGAATATATCGCTTGATGCAATCAATACATACATCAAAAAGGATAAGTCTGGGTCTTGAAAAATCTCTTGTTTTATCAATCACTCCATCATTTTGTGAAGATATCACTTAGACACATATTCCACAATATTAAGGATCCCACATTAAATGTAACCCTTTTGTATCCAACCACAGTATTTAACTAACTAACTCTTTAATTTTCAAACGGTAACTACTCCTACATATTCATTTTGCACTTTCCCACCATTTCTAATTTGACTAGCGGCTTTTATCACTTGCCTTTCTCTTGTTTCTTAACACTTATAATAAATTTGTAATGCAAATAATTGCACCTCCATCAACCATGTTTGACGGTACGTCTCACTAGAGTCAACGGAACATCTAGATTTTTTGTAATATGCACTCAAATCAACTTTCTTACTTCTCAAAATTAGGTTCCTTTAGGTGTGATTTATTTCACGCTCAGCACTCGATCTATGTGAAACAAAGTGAGCACAAAGATTCTTCAATTCTTTACATCATCTTCCATTTGACTAACTATAAAGGTCATTTTATTCTTGGGTGTGATATGATATCTAAAGAACATCAATTTTAAGCAGAAAAGACTCTAAATTATGTTGAATCAAATGACTATTTTCTACGTCCATTTTCATGCCCATGAGCAATCATATTAGTATACTGATTCCATGATATACTTACTAATTTCACTAACACCATCCTAAGCAATTTCATCTAGTAACAAAGAGTATATCCTTTTTAGCCTTATTGAACTTTAAAAACTTATCAGTTACAAGATCCATAATCACTTTGACATTTGGAAAGTTAGCAATTTCTTTCATAATGGTCTTATCCTTAGTATACATTATAACTATCAAGTATACTCTATTAGAGTGTATCCACTTTTTATGAAGAACTCTTGTACAACAATAGTTATAATATATCTTTGGCTCTCCCTTTCTCCATGTCAAATACAAATTTTGATAATTGTCAAATATGATTTAAGCAATTTGGCCCAGATATTTTTCACTCAACTCAATTTTCATAATTGGTCTCATTTATCATTTTCATAGTAATCAATTTCATGGGTAATAAAAGATTGAGGAAATAACAATTTATAAAATTTATCATAAATTTTTAAAATTACATATTCAACATAGTCATGTTATAATATTTTCTTAATAAGTATGCAATTTCAAATAATATTATATTATGAAACTCAACACCAATAAGGTATTTAAGGCTTCATAATGTAAAACAAAGATTGCATGTTATATTCCTAAAACCTAACACTAATAGGGTATTTAAAATTTTAAGAACATGACAAGCAATCCTAACACTCACATTATCACTAGCAAACTATGTTAATAATATTATACCAATTGGGCATATATATTACTAACATACCACTCTTCCAGATATAATTCCAAATTTTAATTTCAGTAAAATTTTATGCAACTAGTCCCACAATAAGTGAGTATATAATTGCACAAAATTTTATGACATAATAGGAGCAAAATTGATTCCTATATAATTTTACAAATTACACACAATAATCCAGAAAATATTCAAATATGTAAAAAAAACGTCAAATCTATCCACAAAAATTACATACAATAGTGTAAAATGTAAGAATCATACAATAAATTTTTCATATCCAAAAAATATGAAATTAATACTTAAATAAATAGGATAATAATTATATAAAATATTTTTATTTCTAGAAAATTCTAGAAAAACTACAAATAGTAATCCAATATGTAACAAATACATACTAAAAATTTTAGGCTCAAATAATATTAAACAATTACCAAAATAAATAAAAAAATAAATAAAATATTTTTATTTTCAAAAAAATTTGAAAAAATTATCACAAATAGAATTCAAGAGTAGAACATAGAGATATAATTTTTATTGTCGTCTCTAACCTCTATAGTGGCACGTGACCTAACACATTATTGATGCGAATAGCTAATTACATAATTAGACTTGATCCAGTTTGTAAACTCCTTCAATTTAATCATGTTTTTTTTTTTTATAAAATTCGTGTATAGGTTTCTTTACACATATCATTCTCCATCAAAATACTCCATCAATTTCACAAAATTAGCACTTATTTGTGCAATTGTAAGAACTTAAACTAATTCAAGTTTTAAATTTTTTTTTTCTTCAAGAATTTGATTGATTAAGGCTTTCGTTTACCTTATTATTCTATTAATTAAACCTCAATCTATTTGAACAAATATCTTATAATTGAACAAAATTTTGGAAAAAAAACTACCTGCTCGAATAGATATATATAAAATTTTGAAAATTCATCTTTTCAACATTATTTATTCAAATTGATTTGTGTCTTTTACATATTGCAAACTCTTGAGATGCAATCATAAATTAATTTGAAAAAAAAATTATTTAAATCTCTCAAATTCATTAATTGAATTTTCCAGAAAAAATTCAAATTACATTAATTGATAATTTCACCTCAAAAAAGGTTTACAAAAAAAAAATTGCAACCAATTTAAAAATACATTAAGCCAAAATATAAATAAATCTCACATTTTCATATGCATAATAACTTCATATTATAAATTATGGATTATAAAAACAGATTTGCACAAATTTGAACCTTTGTAATATGAAAGGAAAAATTTGGCTCTAATATCAGTTGTTGAAAAAAATAAATAGGATAAATCATAATAGCCAAATCAACAGATCTATTAAATCATGTTATAATACATCATATTTGTACATATAAATTTAGTTAATAATAATGAGATCGTATCTGACATTATGTGAGAATTTATAATAGTAAAGTACTCATTTAGCAAGTTAGTCCTTATAACCCTAGCAAAAAAAGAGAGACAAAATTATATCTGAAGTTTCAATGGGTCAACTATAGTTCTATTAAGATATAAGTAGGCAGTTGTCTTGTTGTAATCCTATTGGGCTAACTATCCTATCATTATTGACTCAATGACAAGTCTTACACTATTAAAATTCATCAATAGTGTATTATTACAGGTTTAATAATTTAATCATATAATTAATTGACTCATAATAATTAATTATTGTGATATTCATTTAATCTAATAATATATAATTTAATTAAATTATGATAATTCACATAAAAAAAATTCCAATATTATCTTGTCAATTGAATTTTTTTTTATGTTGTATTGGGAAGCATCGGAGGGAAAGAGAAATAAAAACAACAGAGAATGAAATACAATGAAAAAGAAGAGAACATACTGTTAGAGATCCCTTTCTTCTCTCCTGAATATATATATATATATATATATATATATAAAAGATTAATCATAAACTCTCACTTTTTAACATATTTAACTAAAATTTTCAGAAATCGAAAAAGTTATATAGTAATCTTTTACGTTTTCTCCTTTTTGTCCATATTTTTCTGTCCAAAGTAGCGTTGACACTATTTTCTTTGGGTTAATGAATTCAAAATTTGCCAAAAAGACCCCATGGGACTTATGTTCAAATAATAATTTTGGTTTTGCAATGCCAAATTATATCAAATCTTAATACCCTCACAAAGTGAAGCTGATATTTGTCACATTTATTTTAAATTCAGTGTCATTAATTGCATATTTAATCTAAATTGATAAAATCCATTAATAATTAAATTTAATTGTTAAGTTTGCCGTAAGCAAAATTAAATGTCAGCATCGCTCATTGGTCACTACCACAAGATATGGGCAGAGCAGACAGAGTCGACAGACCCTTTAGCTCACCACCATGCGAAATTAAGTTACACATAATTGATGACAAAACTCTAAACTTAACTGTTCAACTGAGTTCTAAGGCCAAATGACCATTGAGCTCCTTTTAAGCTGAATCTCAAATGCCTCACAGGAAATTACTTTTGGAGGGAAAATCACATACGTTTCATAAAAATCCAATCAACTAAATGGAAAGACACAGCTCTAATTGAAAGGCGATGGTCTCAATGTCTTCCAACCAAGTTTCAGTAAACCCAATTATAATTTCCTAAATATATATTATATATCATAATATCTCCAAAAAAAGACAACTGAAACAGACAACAGTAGACCCAGACTGAAACGTTGTTCTGTTGGCTGCTCTTGTTCAGATTGAAGAGAAGCTCCAATTAGAGCTTCATCACTATCCGTGTGTAATCTTCTATCACTATATTTTAATTTTTCTTTTCTGGGTCGCATGTAATCTGTCATTACCAATGATTAAAATTAGTATTAATCGGTAAGGCATATTAGGATTATTCTTTAATTAACCATTAGAGGGTTCATATAGCTCTGACTTCAGCATATTTAGCCTTTTATAGGAATACCCAATTCACTAGAACTGTGTTTTTTAGGTGCTCTTCATCTGACTTTTGCATTCAAGGAAGAAGCTTACTGGTGAGGGTTTGAAATCTTACAGTATTTTTACAAGAATTCTTTGCTCTGCTTCTGGGTTTTCTTTATTTTTTATTTTTTGGTCTGAAGTACTTACTTACTTAGGAGAGGGTCTTGTTCGTAGGGAGGAGCAATTTTGGGTTTCTTCTATTTGGATAGTCAGATCAGGTATGTTTCTTCTCCATATTTTTTGGTTATGACGGCTATTTTCTTGTTCACGGAGGACGGAGGGGAAGTGATGCTAAGGTTCTCTGAAGAGAGGTTGGTTTGAATGTGTGAAGTTTTTGTTGATGTGATGATTGAAACGATGTTTAGAAGCATTCTCAAAGAGAAGCCGAGAAGCCTTTCGTAGACTTGCCTTATTGTTGATTTTTGGATTTTTTTCTTCTTCTTACAATTGTACTAAATACACAAATGAAATATAAGATATAAAGTTCAATTATCTTTCCCAGTGTCCTCTGTTATTTTTACCAAGATGTTGATTCTTGTCATTACTGGTTACTGATATTTAATACTATTTGAGTGTGTTGAGAAGGCAGTGAAGTTGCAACACATGCTTAATGCCTTCTTCCAGAAGTTGTTGGGTTGGGGTTCAGGAACTAGGATTTAGGAAGCAAGTTATTTTTAGCAAACATGCTTCACACTGTAATATAAATGTTGTACATTAGCAACTGACTCGTTATTGAGAAATAATATGTAGTTTTGACTTGATATGCTATTTAGAAATTATTTACATATACTACCGGCATGATTTGATTCTCAACCAGTACTACACTCATAAGGCAACAGACAATGCATTTTATTTTGCTCTTTGCTAATAGTTTTGTAATCCTTGTTCATATGTACAATGCCCCTTAGATTCAAGCCTTTGATTTCTATATTTGTTCAATCTTTATCTTGGATGGAATAAGTTGAAATTGCCTGTCGATTTTCTTCTGCAACATTTATTCGGTTTTAATTGCTTGTTTTCTAATATGAAAATCTTACGTCCTCATCCACAAACTATGGAAGCCCTTTATAGTTTAAATTCATTGTTCAATCTGATTGATGGAGTTTGTTTAAATTTCCTTTTTCTTTGCTGTTTATATAGGTAACAAAAGGTGTTAAAATCTGATTGGGTTTTGATTGCAGACTTGAAATAGTTAAGGCTTTCTTGCCTGTGGTATTTAGCTCGAATAGCAGATATATTGGGTGGTATGAAGCTTAAAAAATGGCAAGCAAGCACAAGTATTTTGTTGCTCATTGCAATGTTCAGCACTGCATTAGGTAATATCCCTTGTTTTCTTTACGCATTAGGTATGATAAAATATTTTTAAGATGATTAGTTTGCTCCATTGTTCAGGTTGCTTTTGTCCATGCCTATTAGATTGAGGTTGAGAACTAAAGTATCCCTATTGAGGAGAAAAAAAATGGTTTATAAATTTCATTGTCGTTTTACCTTTGTGTCATAGCTTTTAACTTTAGAGACTAGACATTTTGGATAACAAAAATATCAGTCTCGTATGATAAAATCAATAAATCAACACATTGCACTTCTGTTCACCTCATCCTATTGCACAAAATAAACCAAGCTTTGATGATCCGATTTGCCAATGAGGAGTAGACTTCAATAAATAGAAGTTAGAGGAGTTGGTAGATGCTTTTGAAAGTTTGAAACCATTTTATTGTTTTTCTTTTGATATTTCCTGGTGCCCATCAGATTCTGTCTAATACCATGAAGTGATATACTGTGCAGGCTAAGGTTGAAAATTCTTTTCCCCTTAGGTGGAACAATGCCAATTTCTTGGTTCATTGTTCTACTTATTCATTCGAATAGCTGGGTTAGGAATAGGAGTGCTATAAGGGGACACTCATGTATGACAGATAATTGGATATGTACCGTCATTTCTCTGGATTGTTGTTTAATCTCATTTTTGAACTTGTAGGTGCATTTGTGGGAATAAACATTGGCACTGATGTTTCTAACATGCCATCTGCTCCAAATATTGTTGCAATTCTTAAAGCCCATCAAATTACCCATGTCCGCCTTTATGATGCCAATGTGCGTATGATACAAGCCCTTGCAAACACTAGTATCGAAGTAATTGTTGGTGTCACAAATGAGGAGTTACTGAAGATCGGAGAATCTCCATCAGTAGCTGCAGACTGGGTCAATAAAAATGTGGCTGCTTATGTGCCAGCCACCAATATTGCTGCAATAGCAGTTGGCAGTGAAGTTCTTACCACAATCCCAAATGTTGCTCCTGTTTTAGTTTCTGCTATGAATTATCTCCACCAAGCCCTAGTAGCGGCAAACCTCAACTTTCAGGTAAAAGTTTCAACTCCCCAGTCCATGGACATAATCCCCAAGCCTTTTCCTCCTTCTGCGGCCACTTTTAATACTTCATGGAACTCTACAATCTACCAACTCCTTCAGTTTTTGAAGAACACAAATTCCTCCTACATGTTGAATGCCTATCCTTATTTTGGGTACATTAGTGGAGATGGAATTTTCCCACTTGAATATGCCCTTTTCCGACCTCTTTCTTCAGTCAAGCAAATTGTTGATCCAAACACTTTGTTCCACTATAACAGTATGTTTGATGCTATGGTGGACGCTACCTATTATTCTATAGATGCTTTCAACTTTTCCGATATCCCCATTGTTGTCACAGAGACTGGCTGGCCAGCCTTTGGTGGAGCAAATGAACCAGATGCTACTGTGGAGAATGCTCAGACCTACAATAATAATTTGATTCGGCGAGTCCTAAATGATTCAGGTCCTCCCAGTCAGCCAAAAAGAGCTATAAATACCTACATATATGAAATGTTTAATGAGGACAAAAGGAATGGACCTATAACAGAAAAAAATTGGGGTATCTTTGACACTAACGGAAGTTTTGTTTATCCTTTGAGTTTTAGTGCTTCTGACCGGATTACTGGAAATACTACAGCAGTTTTTTGTGTGGCAGAAGATGGTGCAGACCCTGATAAGCTGCAAGCTGGCCTAAACTGGGCTTGTGGGCAAGGCCAAGCTAACTGCGCTGCCATTGAATCAGGACAGCCATGTTATCTCCCTAATAATGTGAAAAGTCATGCCTCTTATGCTTACAACGATTATTATCAGAAAATGCATAATGTTGGTGGAACATGTGACTTTGATGGTACAGCTACAACCACCACTGTGGACCCCAGTAAGTGCACATCACCTATCATAGTTTTCTATTTTTAACTCTGCCAATTTCTTACTGGTAATTGTTCCAGTTATTGATCGTGGTTGTGACAGACGTATAGCAATGTGTTTTTCAAGTTAACACTCTTTTTGACAGCTCAAAGTTGTAGAAATATGATGACTCTTATTCTTAGAATGTGCTGAGGCTATAAAATCATGAATTCTTGATTCTTTGGTATTCAGCAAAAGAGAAATTAGTTATAGTTTTCGAATTAATGCTGCGTACTCTTTTGCAGGTTATGGATCCTGTCTATATGCAGGAAGGTGAGACTCTCAGTCTATCTAAATACAAAATTAGTTATAATGATTATTTTTATTAAGTAGGAAATTATCTGAATGTGATATTTTGAATCAGTTCTAACTCAAGCACAAGTGGAGGAAGTTCACCGCCGACGGCACTTGGACCTGTGAGCCCTGTTGGAGAAAGCTCAAACCTTCAAGCATCCAACCTTGAGTATCTGATATCTGTTATAGCATTCTTTCTGGTATTGCTATGACCTCTGAAGGTGCATTTTGTGTAGAGTACAATTTAAAAGATTTGTGGAATGCAGGTATCATAAATTTTGTTTCAATTTTCTTTTTCTTCCATTTCAATTCTTCAAATACAGTTTTTGTATTTATGTGTATTTGGTGGTTGTAGTTGAGAAATTTAGTTGTGTAGGTGGAGTGAGAAATAGGGGAGCATTTAGGTCTCGCTCCATTTCATCCCCTTCAAGAATTGGTAGCCGTTGTTTATATGTTGTCCCCATTTTATCATCTTCCTTTCAAACAGTGGATCTTGTGCCTTAATAAGTTTTATTTCCTCTTCGGTGTATGATCAGATTTGGTTGATTTCTTGACATAGTAATTTTTCATGATCACACTCTTCTTAAAAATATGCGCCACAGGTAGAGTGTGGTCCCTTTTTTTTGGGTTTGGTTCTTTATTCTTTCTTTTCTCAAAAAAATAAAATGATTTCCTAGGGATTCTTATTTCATGGATTGTTGATGTAGTTTCATTTACACTAGTGATACATAGAATTGCATTATGTGTTCCATATTTATTAAATTTATGACATGATTTTGAAATAATTAATTATTTTATTACTTTTTTTAACCATATTTCTTTGGCTAACTAATTTGGCACATTATTATTTTTTTTTAGTTTTCCTAATCCATTATCTCTTCCCACCTTGCAATTTGTTTTTTAACTTTATTCTTTTTGAATTTTTGAAAGTTATTGTTTTAATAAACTATAAATTATTATTTTTAACAAAATTTGCTGCTTAGAAGAAAATGTTCAACTTACCAACTTTAAAAAAAGGGGATGATGTGCAATTTTTTTAACTATACCCTTTTAGTTTTTGAAAGTTTGTTCTTTTTATAAATTATAAGAAATTACTTTTTAAAGTTTATTGTTTATATAAAATTAATATCTTTTTGAATTTATGAAAGTTTTTCTTTTAATGAATTATAAATTATTAGTTTGTAATAAAATCTACTACTTATAAAAAAAATGTTCAACGTACTGATTTTTTTTTTAAATGTCAATGTACAATTTTTTTAATTCTTGGAAGTCTGTTTTGTTGATAAATTATAAGAAATTATTATTTCCAAAGTTCATTCTTTGTAAAAATTAAGTTTGAAAGTTTCGTTCCCTCATTACATGACTTTATTCTTAAGCAAGCTAAGTAATTATTTGAAAATTGATTTTCGTTTCATAAGCATTTTCATAAACAAGTATGTAATCTCATCTTTATGATTTTTTTTTTAATTGTAAACTGAATTGTATTCATTATTTCAATTTTTATTTTGCTTTAAAGTTTCGTGAATTTGTGTTAAGGAAATATATTCTCTATTCAACTTTGGCTTCTATTTTTCACACCAAAAAATCATTGCGAGTGAATTCAAATAGCAATTAAATTGAATTTTTCTACCATGAAGATTAGTTTGATTATTTTTAGATTTGAAGGATAATTTGTATCTAGGGATATAATTGTTCAATCTCTTGCCCATAGATGTTAATTGTTTGAAAAGATTTCACTCTTATTTGTTTTCCTATCAGCGGAAAATACATTTTACCCCCATGAAGTATGTGTTTAAGATAAATTATCTTATCAAGTTTAAAATTGAACATTTTACTCCTATCAACTGTTCTAAAAGGTGAAATAATTAAATTGAACGTTAAATTTAATAAAAATGGGTAATTTATCCCAAATATAAATTTTAGAAGTGTAATTTGTTGAAAATGTAAGTTGTAGGAGTAAAAAGTGTACTAATATTAGTATATGATAAATTATATTTTATTTTAATTATTTGTATAATTATTTTAAACTTAAATATTTAAAATAATTAGAAATAATTTTTAAATAAAAATTTATAATAATATAAAAGTGTACTAATATTTTTTATATTGGAATACTGACTAAAAAAATTTAATGTATATTATTAATATTTTTAATAATGACATTGGGTGGATTAATATTGAAGAAGGAGACACAAAAAAAATTACTACTCACTTTGGGATAGTTGAATTTAGTCTTCATCAACTTTTTAAACCTAGAATCAAAGCTTTAAATTATAAAAAAAAATTTAAAGTTTACACCTATTATTTGTGTTATAGGTAAAAATTGACTTTAAAGAATGGGACCAGCACGAGCCCAACAGAAATTAAGTTACTCAGCTCGCTGAAGACGACCAGTGAGAACCATCTCGCTCATCGTTAGAGGGCAACATGACGAGGTCATCATAAGATCAGCTCGCTAAGTAGTCGACTGCCCTACTCGAGCTCACTACGCTACAACAACAGCACCGAGCTCGCTAAGTGAACTGCAACAGCGATCCCGAGCAAAGAATCTCTACTCGGGAAGACAAACATCTCGCTTAAACGAAACAGGATGTAGTGTAAAGCACACATATGCTAGCTCATAGCTAACAAGAGGGGCCCGCCCCATAAAAAGTAGCCTGCAACAGCTGGATGACAGGAGTTTTATTGTCTTGCACATTTATTTCTTGATATAACACAATTGTAGTTTGTAATTATTATATGTAACTCTTCCTTTTTCTATTAATAGGAATGCACTATTAGAAGAGGGAGGAGGCCGGAAAACTTGTAAGCAAAAGCTTTGTAAAAATCTCCTTCATATATTAATAAAAGCTCCGTTGTGGACGTAGGATCAGGTATCGTCCAAATTTAGCTGAACCACGTTAAAAGATTGCGCATGCCTCCATCCTTCTTCTTCTTCACTATCTCCATTATCCTCTATGCTGCACATCCTTTAACCAGAAAATAATTTGGGGATTCAAAAACTACACACCCGTTGACAGGAATTTGGCAGAATCAAATTTCGCTGTCAACAATTTGTTTAATTGACTATTTTATTTAGTTGGATAATTTCTTCATTAACTTTTAAATAAGAATCATAATCTTATTATATATTAATTTATCATGTCATTTTTGTATATAATTTTAAACTCATTTTTATGTATTTAATTAAAATTTATATATTTAATTTAATTTTCATTAATTACGTAATGAAGAAAACAAATAGGTGTCCAACAATATTATAATGCTTATTTAACAAGTTCACAAAAAAATTATGTAATTAAATAAAATGATTAATTAAATAGATGATGAATACTAATTTTAAGGTTTTATATGATTCAAGACTTCTATTCCAAATTTTAAAAATTAGTAATAATATAATCTAGCTATCTAAAAATTAAAGGAGACTTTTTACATTTTTTACTATTGAAAATATAAATTTGGATTGAAAAATATAAATTAAATATAAATGATAAAATGAGATAATAATACAATGAATTAAGAGACATATATTTTAATGCAAAAAGGTAAAGGTAAAAATCACCTGTTAAATAAAGCAAATGGAAGTTTTAAATTGAAAAGAAATAATATAACATATATACTTTCTTAATTTATTTTTTAATTTTACCTTTATGTGATACTTCTATTATTATTATTTTTATATTTATGATGGTTTTTTTTTTAAATTTTATAATTATAATTATATTATACAATGTTTTTCAATATTTTATATTATTAAATAAATTATTATTTTTTTAAAATTTTTGTTAAACCTAAATATAATTAATTTATTAATAAATGCATGTAAAATTTATGTATTGACAATATTAAGTATATATTAGCTTATTAAATTAAAATTAAGAGTTATTCAAAATTAATCTAGTATATATACTAAACCTATTAGGCCAACAATAAAAAAAAAAGAAATAACAAAATATCTAATGTGTATATATAAATATAATCATAAAAATATGCAACATTAAATACGATGTCATGTCAATTTTGTCATTAGTAATGAAATGAGAGTTTAATGAATGATTCAAATTATGCAATGAATTATAGTTAAGTATTTTAAATCAAAGAACTAGAATCATTTTATTTGTATTTTAGTGGGATCAAATTTGTATTTAGCCTTAATTATTTATTACATGTAACCTCCACAAATCAATAATTACTAATTTCAAACTATTAAAGAATTAAGGAAAAATACACTTTACCTCCTAAAATTTATGTTTAAGACAAATTACCTTATGAATTTTGCTTTTGGGGCACAGTCTCTTTTTTGTTAAACTTAACGTTATATTTAATTGTCTTTTTTTTTTTTTTTAAGAATTGTTTATGGGATTGAAATGTAAAATATATTGTCCTCTTTCCTTTACAATAGATTTAATGGAAAAAGAAAAGTAGCAGTTTAGAAATTGACAAGCATTTATCATAAAGAGGTATGTAACCTCATCTTTATAATTCTTTTAATTATATACTAAAGCATTCGTTATTTCAATTGTTTTCTTCTTTATAATTCTGTGAATTTGTATTAGGGAAATATAATCTTTATTCAACACCAACTTCTGTTTTCGACACAAAAAAAAATCACTACAAGTCAATTCAAATAGCAATTAAATTGGAGTCTTCTATCATTAAAGTTAATTTTATTTATTTTTAGAAGGATAATTTGCATCTTCTGATTCGTTAGTATACTAAATAATTGTTAAATTATTTTTAATTAAGATGTTGTTTATATACAATATTTAAACATGTTATGTTTTTCTTAGAAGACTAAACTATAAATTGATGAAAGTCAATTTCTTTTAATGCAAGTCTTGCACAAAGTGGATGATATCTTTAAACTTAATTTTATATAAACACTAAACTTTGAAAAATAATTTCTTATAATTTATAAAAAGAACAAACTTTTAAAAATTAAAAGGATAAGGTTAGAAAAAAATTGCGTGTTAGCCTTTTTTTTTTGTTTATGTTCGTCATTGAACATTTTCTATAAGTAGTAAATTTTGTTAAAAAAAACCTTTCAAAAATTTGAAAAAAAAGAGATAAAGTTAAAAACCAAATTACACGTTGAGAAAAGATAATAGATTAAAAAAAACAAAAAAAAAAAATAAACAAGGACGCGTCAAATTAGTTACCTAAAGAGATATAGTTAAAAAAATAAAATAAAAAATTAATTATTTAACAATCTTGTGTTAATTAGCTAAATACTAGCTTATATATTATTTAATGCATGAATTTAATTGATTTTATTTGATAATAATTTGCATCAAGAATTTAGATTATAAATTATAATGTATTCAAACATCAATAAATTATTATATTTGTTTTCTTATTAGATGACTATATAATTAGCATAATTATATTTGTGTTAATGGTGAGGAAATTAACTAAATTTATTATTTAAATTTTTTTCTTTTTAAAAATAATTTCTTAATATATTAATACTTAGATGAATTTATTTATAAATTACTTTGTTTAAAATTTAAGTTAACTATTTTATGCTAGAAAATTTAATTATTTAATTAATACGAGTTCATGCATGGTCATAACTAATATATTATTTTTAAAAATTATATATTTTAAAAATATTATTTTAGAAAGTTTCTGAAATATTTTGAATTAAAATTGTGATAAGTATTCAAAAGTGATAAAAATTTTTTAAAAAAAATTATGAAATATCAAATTTAGTATTTAATATTTAAAAATAATATAAAAATTTTAAAAATAAGAATTTTTAGATAGACATTTTTTCTAAATTATAATTAGATATTATTAATATAAGTATTTTATTTATATATATATAAATATAATTGTTCATTGATATATAAATTATTTAATACACATAAAAATAATTTAAATTAAAATATATTAATGAATTTAAATTAAAAATTAGGTATAAATAGTTTTATTAAATACTTTATTTTAAAATAGATAATTTTCATAAAAAATAAGGATATATAGCATCAATTCAAGTGGTTTGTAATTTAAAAATTAAAGGATATATTATTAAAATTATTTAAAATTTAAATTATACAATGAAATATTAAATATTTTAAATTTTATTTTTAATATTAAATATTTAAATATAATATCACTAAATTTTAAGTTAAAAATTATTTCAATAATACTAAAACGGATACCAAAATTATAGATAAATAAATAATTTAAATATTAAAAATTAGAAATCAAAATATTATTTGATAATTCAGAAATTTCAAAAATTAAAATAATAATTTAATAATTTGATAACAGTAAAATTTAAAAACTAAATTAGAAATAGATTATAAATAATTTATATGAATAATTTATTGTTAAAATAGATAAATATAAAAATTTTATTTATGATTTGAATTAGAAAAAAAAAAAATTAAAAGTTCTTTTTACTTTACTCTCTCTCTCTCTCGATGAATAAAAGACATTTATTTCTTAATAATATTTGAATGAAGATAGGTACTGCTACTTTTATTTATTATTAGAAAGATGAGACAAAAATTACAAACATATTTGATATAATATGTACGTTGCATGAAATAAAATTGCACATGTCATAGGGAATCGGAATTGTAATTGAGTGTAAATCAGAGATTCTCTTCTAATTTACGGTTGGGTGACTTCCCTTTAAAAAGCATGTTGAGAAGAATATTAGAATAAAAGTGTGTGTTTGGCACACTAAAAAGGTTAGCTTTTAATTTCTTCACTTGGTTAAATAATTTTTTTTTCTATTTTGGAAGTGTTTGGTGCACTAACTTTTTTAAAAAAAAAAAAAATTCCCTTTTAAGAAGTTACTCCAAATAATATTTAGCTTATTAAAATAGAATTTTTAATTATTTTTTTAAATTTATCTCTTTTATTTTAATTAATTGACAACCTATTCCTAGTTAATTAATATAAATATCAAATTATTTAAAAAGATAATCCATGAAAAAAACTCAAGTCCTTTTTATGTATTAATATTTTTTTATAATATTATATTATTTTTAATATTCACTCTTTTTTTACAAAGCTAAAAGGGAATAAAAAACTCATATATCATTACATATTTGACTTACGTCCATTAGTTTAACATAAATAAAAAATAAGTAAGTAAATAAATAAATAATAAATATGTGATGTAATTAAATATAAGTAATTAAATTTTAAGTAATTATATTTTTATTTTAAATATCTTAATTATATTAATTTGACTTCAATTTCAAAATAAAAATAATATATTTCATATATCTAATGATATCAACAT
>JANHAO010002610.1:0-28136 GCA_026873985.1 Saraca asoca
TCTATATAAATGATTAAATACGGTGGTATACTCAATTAATTTATTACGAAAGATTAGTTTGAGTATTATTTGCACATTAATTAATCTCTCATTTATAGAAATACTAATTATTATATCTTTTAAATTTTATAGTTAACATTAATAATCCTTTACTTTTATTTTATATACTTATTCATCTCTCTCTTTATTTGTAATATTAAAATTAATGCAAAATGCTAAGAGATTATTAAACTCTACTTTAATAATGTTAAATATATCATGAATAATATATAAGGAATAAAATCAAAATCATAATTCTTCTGTACTATTTGAACTGTCGACCTCCTATAAAACATATCAGTTGATGTCAATATTGTCAAACTTTCTTCTTGATTGAAAATGACAATGAAAAATAGTCACGAATGCTCTGATATGACTTTAAACAGAGAAAATTGTATTTTTAATGAATTTATTTGATTAAAGTGTCACTTAGAGATTTTATTTTGTGATTTTAAATCGATTTCATCTTCTCATTTTCTTAGCTAAAGTGTTTTTGATCTATCAACATAGAGTTTAATAAACCAACTCAATATTTCTCATTCATTTTAATGTTACACGTGGAGAAAAAGATCAATAATTATAATACAAGCAAAAGTAATGAACTATTAATGTTAATTATGAAATTTGAGAGACATAATAGTTAATGTCCTATAAATAAGAAATTGATTACTGTGTTTACTCATTTATAAATTTTTGCTCTTTTTTTAATTGAATTTAATGTAATATTATTTTTCTCATTGAATTTAGTGAAAAAACAATGAACTATTAATACTAGTTATGAACTTTGAAGTAAATAGTAGTTAGCACCATATAAATAAATGACTAATTGTTGTATTTACTAATTTATAAATCTATACTCTCTTTTTTCATTGAATTAGCAAAATATTATATTTTATGAGCCTAACTATTGTGGGTATTTTTGGTACTAAATAAATGGATTGATAAAAAACCAATGAGCAAGTCCAACAGATAAGGACCCAACTTAAACCAACATCGAGGTCGTTGGAGCAAAGCACGAGCTCGCCAAAACAAACCCGAGATTGTTGGTCAACAAGGGCCAAAGCAGTAATCTTAGATCATTAGGCCTAGCTCGCAGCTCGAAGTACGCTTTCTCAGTCATCATCTAGAAGCTCGCTGTGGTTAAACCTGAGAACGAATTAACTTGCAGGTGTCAACTTACAGAAATCAACTTATAGATTAATTAGCTACCTATTTATTGGAAATCCCTTCTTTGTTATGTAATTAATGATTTTCAAGTTATAACACCCCAACCACTATAAATATGGGTTAAAATCATTATACAAAGGGATAGAGATGATACAACAAAACAGATACTAGAACCTTGGCAAAAAGACTAAGAAATAACACAACTATAGACGTAGCGATCAATTGACTTTAGTCAAATTATGTTAAAAAACTCTAAGTATTCCTTATTCTGCTTCCCTTACTTCCTTCCTCTCTCACATTCAATCTGCAATTTGAGTTTTTCTAGACTTCTTTTTGGTTGATCGGATTCGACCGTTAACATTTTGGCGCTAGAAGAAGGGCCTTAAACTGCATTTCGATTGATTCTTCGTCTGACTGTGATGGTTAGAGGAGGAACTACTAGAACTTCAAACACCCCAGTTGACCAACCAAAAGGTCATATACAAAAGTAGTGAGAACTAGTTCTCCCTACAGCAGGCACATCCGTCGTCCCCGCTACAGGTACTGCCACTAGCCTCCTCCCAACAACCCATTGCTAGCTTATTGTTATTGCTCCCAGAACTGATGAAGTGCAAATGTGGCACCAACTCGAGAACACAGTGAGAGAGTTGGCTGAGGCGATTAAGATGCTGACACAAGCACAAACCATAAGTGCACAAAAGTAGTTTGGGACCACTACACTCAGGGGAGAGCTCTGGCAGCCGTGGCAAGAAGCTCAAAAGGAGAGACCAACAAGACAAATGCATCAGTGCATTGATTCAGCTCACTCCTCCAACTTACGAACAAGAACAGAGGTCAAGTGAGCATGCGAGGATCATAATCAGCGACGTGAAAGTTCATGTCAAGTGGAAAGCTCCAACAAGACCAATCGAGGACATATTTCAAATTACTACTCCTGTGACCATGGAGGTAAAAGTAGCCAACAATCTTCCAGCCAGTAATTTGAGACACAACCCGATGGTAAAAGAGCTGCTCTAGAGGGTAAAGCAGTTAGAGGGGCTCCTATGAGCTCAAGACAGCCAAAAACACTATGAGGAGAGGACACCATTCATTAGAGAAATTGAGATGAAGCCTCTCCCTTGCAAATTTAAAATCCCTGCAATCCTACACTACAATGGGGATAGTGACCTATATGACTACCTGGACACATTTAATGTTTAAATGGATCTCCAAATGACTAATCCACTGGTCAAGTACCGAGTCTTCCTAGCTACACTAGGAGACAAACCTAGAACATGGTTTATGAATTTCTCAGCTCATAGCATTGACAGTTAGGAAGAGTGCTAGAGAAGATTCATCAAATAGTATAAAGTATTAAGAAGGAAGCTCACACCATCTTGCCACCTTGCAACGATCTTTCAACGGAATGATGAATCATTGAAAGACTACATCACCCATTTCAAGCACAAGGTAGACAATGTGGAGAATCCTTCCGATGAAAGTATCCTGACAGTGATATCAGCAGGACTCTGCAAGGATGGAGAGCTATATAAGAACATATACAAGTCTCCAATAAGGGACTTGGGTGAGTTTTATGAACGAGCTGCCAAACAGATTCGGTAGGAAGAGACCTTTGGCCCAAAGAAGTCCGATCATAAAAACGAAGCAAACAGCTTCCATCAGAATAAAAAGAGGAGCAATGACGAAAATGACAAAAACACTTAGAAGGATGGCTCTAGTGATTAGTCTGTAAAGAAGGCTAGGACTAAGCGACCTAAGCATCAAGGTCACCATAACAATTACAGCATCCTATCAGACACTTAGAATAGGATATTTGTAATAGAGAAGGATAGGGAGAACTTTGAGAAGCCCAACCTCGTAATGACTCCCTACAATTACAGAGACATAGACAAGTTTTATGCTTATCACAATGAGGTTAGGCATAATACTTTAGATTGTCAAGCATTCAAAGATGCAGTTAAGGATCTGATCAAGAGAGGTTGCTTAAAAGACTATGTGGTGTGACCGGAAAGACAGCGACCTCAGTAACTACAATGGGGTCTCAAGCAAGAGCAAACATCTACAATAAAAACCATACAATTCTATGATGTTATTCAGAAGCTAGTAAAAGCACCCAAGTTTTTCCTTAAAATTTTCATGACTATGTGTTGAAAGAGATTTTAGCAAAATGCTAAATAGAAAGGTCTAAGTTTAGACTAAAAATTTAGTGATCTCATATTATGCCTCATTCTTCTTGGAGCTTACAAGGCCAGTAACGGAACACTAGGTCTGAATTAGGAGGGTCTGTACATCTTCAAGAAAGACTTGGGAAATGGAGCCTATCGCTTAACAAATACAAATGAAGCTGAAGTTCCATAAGTGCTAGACATCTGCTTACCCCACTAATTCGGTAGCGAGCTCTTGCCCCACTCCACTAATTCAGTAGTGAGCTCTTACCCCACTTATTTAGAAGTATGCAATCACCCTTCTAATCTAAAAGCAATCTCTCACCCCACTAATCCAAAAGCATGCAATCACCCTTCTAATCTAGAAACAAGCTCTTGCCCCATTAATCCAGAAGCCTGCAATCGCCCTTCTAATCTGAAAACAAGCTCTTAGCTTTCTAATCTAGAAATGAGCTCTTACCCTTCTAATTCGAAAGTGAGCAATTACCCTTCTAATCCAAAAGCAAGCACTTGTCCTTCTAATCCAGAAAGAGCATTCAATTTGACAAAATCATAGCATGCTGGCAAAGGTGCATCTGTACAACCTACTGGGCATTTAACCAGATAAATATATATTGTCTTGTTTGATGAATATACATTGTCATGGTGTACTAGTTGAGATACTTTAATGTGACCGATTAGGCACTTAACTTGACTAATATTTATTAAGCTATGGTTTGCAGGAATCTATTCATATCAACCAACATGTTATTTTCTATGATTTACTGCACATCTAACATGGTGTGCTTGGAAACGTAAGAGAATTATGAAAAATTCATTAAAAAACCTCATTCAACGAGGTGAGAGTACATGTGAAGGTTCAAAAGTATAGATTAAAATCAACCTACAGCTATTATCTTGGCCTTTTTTTGCGCACCTAGGGTTTGTGCTTGCATCAGTACTTTAACTACCTCTATCAACTCTCTTACGATGTTCTTAAATGTTTATGGAGTTGGTGACCTGTCTGCACCTTATCAACTCCGGGAGCAGTAACAGGCTGATGGTGAGTTTTGGGGGGCAAACCCATAGCAATACTAGTAATGAGAGCATCTGTTACCAGTTAACTGAAGTGTTTGAGCTTCTAATAGTTCTCTCTCTAACCATTGTTACTGGGCAGAAAAGTAACTAGAAAGTATATGGGCCCTCCTTCTAGCACCAAGATATTGATGGTAAAATTTGGTAAGCCCAAAATCTCAGTCCACTCGAATAGTTCTTGTATCCCAAGCTACAATCCAATTGCAAAAATGCAAGGAAAACCATAAAAGCAGGAGGAAGATCAAGATGAACACTAGAAGCTTTTTAATGTGGTTTGGCTAAAAGCAAACAGTATTGGTCTCTATGTCCACAGTAGTGCTTTATTTCTATGAAAAATTTGGTAAAGTTACAGTATATATTTTCTTCTCTCTCTTTTTTACAATGATCTCCCCCCTCTTATTTATAGAGGCTGGGAGGTTACAAGTGTAATTTAACAAGTTATAAATCTGTTACATCAAATAATAAATGTATTTCACAAGTATGGCTTCTGCAAATTAACTTTTGTAAATTACTTTATGAGTAGACCCTTGTTAGTTGCTTGTTACAGACTGACCCCACGAGTCAAGTTTAAGAAGGTGCTTGCCTTAGGTTTACCCGTGGTGAGCTTTTAGCTGGGCAAGATGTCATGTCCCACGAGCTAGGACTCTTGATGGTCTTTGGCCAGTGATGTCGAGCTCACATTTGGAGATGCGAGCTCATACAAGATGAACTATCGGCTATATGGGTCGAGGCTCATTTCTAGTGAGTTGGGGCTTCTGCCTTGTTCTATGTTCTAAGCTCTATCTAAAGCTTTTGAGTGGTCTTAGCTTTCGGGCAAGTTAGGCTTTCCTCATTTGGACTCATCTGTTGCTGGGCCTTTGTTAGCCTATTTTGCATAGTACCAGAGAATACCTATAACACTAGCCCCCTAACTATCAGTTCACTTTACAGATTAAGAGTTGTAGTTTACTGGTAAAGTCTTTATTTGTGGATTTCCATGCAATCAAAGTCTTTATGTTCAGTCTGTTGTTTCATTTGCCCTAAGCCATACTTTTTGCTATAAGTGTTTCATAGCCATGGGTGTATTAGCCTCGTTTTCTTCCAAGCCATTTAATTGAGAATAGTTGGATTTCTTCTAGACTTTTTTGTGAGGCTAGGCTAGTTTATTTAAGACATGGTAGATCCTTCTTCCTTTTTCCCTAAGTGACCTAATAGGTGCCTTAGCTAAGCCCTCCATGTTTTTGATAGTTTATTTTTCAATAAGGCATGTGTAGCCTGCTGTACAGGAAGTCTTTATGGACAATCATTCTTTGAGGAATTTAGGAGATCTGGCACAGATCTTGGATTATTTCCTCATGGTTATGCCATAAAATCCAGCCTTTCCAGCCATATCTCTTCGCTTCTTTTGAATTCTCAATGTTGGAAGAGAGTTGGAAAAGAGCTTTTAGCTGAGGAGGATAATAAGAAGAAGATTAAGGAGCAAACATACTCATCGATTCTCTTACTAGTTGGAGTTTATCTTTTAGAAGCCAGTCTTTTTTTTGAAATATAATAGCCATAGGCTTGTCAATTTATACTTTGAATCTTTTGATGTAAATTTACCTTATTGAGGCTTTTAATGAATGAGCTTTCTTCATGAATATTGAATGTTGCATTGGATATTTTGCATATCATAGATGATAACATAAATTCCTACAAATCAAGGTTAAATGAAATGTTTAGATAACTAATCAGTTATATTTTTTAGTTAGTAATAAGTCTGAGCATCAAAGTATCTCAATTAATAATGAATACAGTATGTCACATAAGAGTTGTGCCTAGTAGTAAATTGTATGTGGGCTACAAGCAATAGGTTATATGAGAGATGCGAGCAATAAGTCACATGAGAATTATGAGCAATAGGTCACATAGGAGCTGTGAGTAATAGGTCGCATGAGAGCTACAAGCAATAAGTCACATGAAAGTTACGCTTTATAGGCCGCGCCATAGCAATCTTGTTGCTTAGTAGGCGGTATGAGTTTAATCTTGCCAACAGCCTTATTTGTCAATGGAACAATAATCTCGTTGCTCAGTCTCACAGCAATCCCATTGCTCAGTAGAATAGTAATCTCATTGCTTAGTCTCACAACAATCTTGTTGCTCAATGGAATAATAATCTTGTTGCTTAGTTCCACCGCAGTCTCATTGCTTAGTGAAACAACAACCTCATTGCTCAATTCCACAACAATCTTATTGCTCAAGTAGGAAATGAATGGCTCTACTAGCAATCTTGTTGCTTAAGTAGGTAACAAGTTTATTTTAATGCCTCCACGCCTCAATGAGCTAGTAATGAATTTAGAACATGAGGTGCCTTAGTTGAAAAGTTGGCAATGATATTGAGTTTGACTTTGTTAGCACAATAACTTTCTTTTTGTTTAACATTTTGCTAAAGATTAGTAGACAAAAAGATATAAGGGGCTTTCTATTAGCCTCTGAACAACATTACAGTATTAAAATATGGTTCTAACTGAAGGGCCTTGT
Source organism: Saraca asoca (assembly GCA_026873985.1). Taxonomy (NCBI): domain Eukaryota; kingdom Viridiplantae; phylum Streptophyta; class Magnoliopsida; order Fabales; family Fabaceae; genus Saraca; species Saraca asoca. Next base: position 6,945 of record JANHAO010002610.1, read on the forward strand.
TCGTGATCAGCGATCCATTAGGGCTATTGAGGTTGCTGTTTAGAGGGTCGAACCACATAATCTTGTAAATGACCTCTCTTGATGAGGTCCTCTATGGCATCCTTAAGTGCTCAACATTCCGAGGTGTTATGCCTGACCTCATTGTGATAGGCGCAGAACCTGCTTGTGTCTTTGAACTTGTTAGGGGCCCTCAAGGGCTTGGGTTTTCCAAAATCTTCCCTATTTCTTTTTGTGGCAAAGATCTTGTCCTAAGTCTCAGACAAAATGCTATAGCTTTCATGGTAACCTTGACATTGAGGTTGCTGGGTTCTCGTTTTCTTCGTGAGCTAAATATTAGAGTCATCCTTCTGACTCTCATCACTCTTTTTCTTACTTTGAGGTGAGGTGTTCTCCTCGTCCTTTTGCTTGGACTCCTTCGTGCCAAAGGTCTCTTCCCACCTGATTTGTTTGGTAACTCAATCATAAAATTTAGCTAGATCTCTTACTAAGGACTTGTATAGGCTTTCATATAGGTTTCCATTTTTGTGGAGTCCCACTGAGATAATTGTCAAGAGATTTTCCTCTGAGGGATTCTCTACAAAATTGGCCTCATGCCTGAACTTGACTATGTAATCTTCCAGCGATTCATGCTTATGCTGGAAGATCATTGCGAGGTGGCATGAGCTACCTTTTCAATGCTCGGTACTGATTGGTGAATTTCTTTTAACACTATTCCTAACTAGTAACGCTACGAGCTAGGAGACTTCTAAATCATGCTCGAGGTATGCCTCCTAATGTAGCTAGGAAGGCATGGCATTTAACTAGAGGATCGATTATTTGAAGGTCCATCTGGATATTGAATGCATCTAGGTAGTCGTATTGGTCGCTATTCCCATCATACAATGGAATATTAGGAACTTTGAGTTTATGAGGGAGGGACTATGTTTCAATTTCCATGGAGAATGGCGAGCTCCCTTTGCAGCGAGCTTGATCATCCTAAGCTTAAGGGTGCTCCTCTAGTCACTTTAGCCTCTAAAGCACTTCTCTCATCATTAGATCTTGCGTTTCAGATTGCTAGCTGGAGGACTGTCAGCTCCTTTTTTCTTGGTGGTGAGAGTAGCAACCTGAGGTGTGACCTTGATTGGTCTTGTTCGAGCTCTCGGCTAGGTGCAAGCTCCCACGTCATTGACTATCATGATTCTCATGTGATTGGCGGGCTCCTGATCTAGTTCACTGATTGGTGGAGCAAGCTGAGTCAGAGTGTAGATGCATCTATCTAGCCAACTTTTCCTTCTAGGCTTTTTCATATAGCTATTGAAGTTACGTAATGATCTTGGCCTATTTTTGCGCACTCAGGGTTTATGCTTGCGTCAGCACTTTAATTGCCTTTGCCAACTCTCTTACAGTGTTTTCAAATGATTGTTGGAGTTGGTGACCTGTTTGCACCTCATCAGCTCTGAGAGCAATAGCAGGCTAGCAGTGAGTTTTGGGGGGCAAACCCGCGATGATACCAATAGCAGGAGCATCTGCTGGCTAGTTAATAGGAGGGTTTGAGCTTCTGATGGTTCTTCCTCTAACCATTGTTGCTGGGCAGAAAAGCAACCAGAAAACATATGGGCCCTCTTTCTAGCACCAAGATGTTAATGGTGACATTTGGTAAGTCCCAAATCTCAGTCAACCCGAACAGTTCTTGGATCCCTAAACTATAATCTAGTTGTAGAAATGCAAGGAAAACTGCAAAAGTAGGAAGAAGTAGGAAGATCAAGATGAACACTAGAAGCTTTTTAACGTGACTTGGCTAAAATCAGACAGTACTAGTCCCTAGGTCCATGGTAGTGCTTTATTTCTATGGAAAATTTGGTAGAGTTACAATATGTATTTCCTCCTTTTTTTTTTTTTAACAATGATCTCTCCCTCCTATTTATAGAGGCTAAGAGGTTACAAGTGTAATTTAATAAGTTATAAATCTGTTACATCAAATAATAAATATATTTGATAAGTATGACTTTTGCAAATTGACTTCTGTAAATTGCAGGCCAGCTTCTGTAGATTACTTTCTGTGAATGGGCCCCTATTAGCTGCTTATTGTAGATCAACCCCACAAGTCAAGTCTGAAAGGGTGCCTACCTCAGGTTCACCCACAATAAGCTTTTAGCTGGGCAAGATGTCACATCCCATGAGTTGGGACTCTTGATCTGGGGTCACTGCTTATCTTCGGCCAGTGACGTCGAGCTTGCATTTGGCGATGCAAGTTCATGCCGGACAAACTGTTAGCTATACAAGCCGGGGCTCGTTTCTAGTGAGTTGGGGCTTCTGTCTTGTTCTGTGCTTTAAATTTGTAGCTAGCGATCTAGTGCCTTTGAACAGTCTTGACTTTGGGGTAGGTTGGGCTTTCCTCATTTAGACTTATCAGCGGCTGGGTCTTTGTCAGCGTATTTTGCACAGTACTAGAGAATATCCATAACATGTTCTTTGTTTTTCCTCCTTTACTTCCTTCCTCTCTCACATTCAATCTGCAGTTTAGGATTTTTTGAACTTTTTTTTTATTGATCAGATTCAAAGGTCAACACCAACAAATAAAAAATAAAATGCATACATAATCAATACTAGCAGATGATATCTATATTTAAATGCATTGAGTTTATATGGACGCAAATGATCCTCTTATCACCTTACTAGGCTAGAGTCCTTGCTGGCTGTAAGTTCTTTTTTACTTTCCGTGGATAAAATTATCTAAGTCGATCTAGTAACTAATGCTGCTTCTTAAAAGGTAACCTAGAATCAATTATAAGTCAACTTGTTTTTTTGGAGTGTTTGAAAATGAATTATACTTTAATCTTATGATTGAATTATAAGTGATCCGGAGTAAATTTTTTCTATTGGAATTTTTCGAATTGCAAATGCACGTGAGGGATAGTTAGTGTTGACCGAAAACCTGTCCATAGAAGTAATCTTATTTTTCTTTATATTTATAAGTATAAAATATTAAGATAATAAAAAATATTATATTTAATTAATATTATACATAAATAATATGGAGAAAAATAATATTCATTATTTTAAAAGGACATTACTTTCTCTTATTATTACGATACCATACATTATTTTATTAATTATAAAATATATAATGACATAAAAATCTTTTATTATATATAAAAAATGAATTTTTCTTAAAAAATTTTCTTCCAATAAAATAAAAGTAGCCTTAAAATGATTTTTTATACATCATAAAATTTATAACGTTATATATCATTTTGTATAAATTGTTTTTATAAAAATTATAAAAGCACATATCTTACTATTTTTTTAGTAGGTAGTCAAGCTAATCCAAATTATGAGCACGTTATTATATTGGTTATTTTTCCGTGTATGCTTCAAAGAGAAACTGCACCACTGATCACCTCTTTCTTTGTCGCCTTCTGCTTCCCATATGCATGAGTATTAATTATTTAGTGGCCTTTTTCATATCCAACTAGAACTTAATTATTGGTTTTCCACATCTGCAAGCAAAACTACTATACACAATGAAGCCTCTCCGGTGCTTATAAAACACTAGCTTTCTCTTCATTTTTTCGCACAACCTCACTTCTCTAGAGCTTTCTATAGAGATATGGCTCTCAAAGTCTCCCTTCGCCTTCTCTCCTTTGTTCTTCTGCTCTTGATGGTAATTTAACTAAGCTTGCTTCGTCTATTTATGTCCTTTCTATATTTCTATATCTATTGCACCATTTATATCTACACACTAATAAGTTGAGTTTACTTAATGCTGTTAAATTCTCACAAAGTTGTGAAATGATGTAACCTCGTTATACCTTTTTCTTTGGGGGGGGGGGGGGTAATCCTTCTAGAAATATTTATATATTTCAATCAAAGTACATGTTTTTATTCTCATATAATAAAAGAAGATAATTATCAGTTTTGTAGAAGTAACATGTCTTGGAAATTAAACTTTTCAATTTTTAAAACATCAAAAATTGTAACTATTTTTTTTTATTAAGTGAGAATAAATGCATTAGTTATAGTTGGAGTATATAAGCATTCTTTCTAATTCTACTTGGAGTTCAATTATTCTTGGAAGATTGAGTCTTTTTTACTTTTTATCATTAGATAAACTTTTTTTAAATTAAGAATTAAATTTTTTATTTGACTCATTTACTTTAACATTTGAAAATAATTGATCTAATGATGAAAATGATCAATCTCTCAAGAGTTTGAACTTCCCATGTAATTATCCTTTTCTTTAAAGCTTAGAGACAGTTATTTCACAATGCAAAGTGGCAGTTATATTATCATCATGGATAATTTTACATGAAGCTGAGTGTTTTTATTTGGATCATTAATTTTATTTTGAGATTTGTGTTTTTTACCCAACCTCTCAAAAACTTGAGTTTTCCATAAAAGTATTTTATTATCATTTACGTCATGTAATTTTATGTGAAATTCAAGTTTTCAAAAAATTATATGTATTTTTATCATTAGATTTTTTTTAAAGTTGTATTTTTCATTTAATTTATCTACTTTAAAATTTAAAAATGAATGATTCCACGGTGAAATGTTCATGTTACATAAATTTATTCTTTATATTTGTACTATCAAAATGTTTCCACCTGTTTTAAAAATGTAACATTCTTCCAAGATGGTATATGAGTATAAATGGCAATTTTTATTTCAAAATTTGTCATTTGAGGTAACTTCTTCCAAGATGGTATTCACCCCTTCAAATTTTGCACCTTTAGTTTTACTTTTGTTTGATTTTGGTCTTTCTTGATAATTTTTTTATGTAAATTTCAGTTTATGCACAGTTAGCTTTATGTTGGTCAAATAGAAACAAAATTACATGTATCGAACGGTGATAATTAAGAGGAGGACTTGCACATCTAAAATAGTGATTATATAATGAATTGTATAAATCCTAAACTTCTGTATTTTATTTTAGAATTGATGAATCACTCTTTAAAAATAACATATGTTTAACGTATGCAAAATTGTATGTATCCATACAACTTAGTAATAAAAATGTTCATCGACATTTAACTCTTAATAGTGGTGGAACATAAACGATTTCTCAAAAAAGTAGAGGTTATTTAATTTAGTGGGTAAGGATTTTAGTAAGAGCCTTGTTGCCTTGGATTTTGGATGAAAAACTCCTTCATGATCACCCATTTTGCACATACACCCATATGGGTAATTTTGCTCCATAAAAATAAAATGTTCTTCGTCTCATTTTCCCTCTATTTTCAGATAAATAATCTTGTATTGTAACTTGAACATAATAATTTAGCTATGGAGTTGGGTTCATTAATTTCCTTTTATTGACCTCCCTTGTAGCACGGGCATGGCAGCAGTGCCAGAGAAATGAAGGTATCACGAGAAGAGCAGGTGGAACAGGAACAGGAGAATCAACCTTACAGGAATTCATATAGAGGGCCCCCAGTCTCCAAAGGAGATGAGTCTGCATCTCACTACAAAGTTGCATATTCTTCCAAGGAACACAATCATCCATCAGATGACTCTTACGCATCTCAATACAAAGTCGCATACAGTTCCAAGGAGCACAACTATCCGCCAGAAGATAACTCTTACACATCTCAGTACAAAGCTGCATACCACCCTAGGAAGCACATCCACCCCATTCACCAGCAAGATAATAATGTCCATGACTCCTCCCAAAATTACCTAATTGGCTACATTCGTAAACACAATGATCAAGAAGATGGCTCTTATACATCTCAGTACAAAGCTGCATACCACCCTAGGAAGCACATCCACCCCATGCACCAGCAAGATAATAATGTCCATGACTCCTCCCAAAATTACCTTATTGGCTACATTCGTAAACACAATGATCAAGAAGATGACTCTTACGCTGGCTACAGTGTTGCGTACACCCCCAGAAAGCAAATCCACCAGCAGGATCAGAAGGAGATGGGCAAGCCTTATACTACCGCATATGGCAATTCCGATAGTCAAAAAGACTCAGAGCGCAGCCAGAAGGATTCAAAGGAGAAGAATCAACCTAATGACATTACGGTATATGGTGGTTCCAAAGATAACACTCAGAAAGACACATCTGACCAGGATCCCAATTACGAAGTGGACCAGAAAAAGGGTGGAAAATCTTCCAAAATGGACCACACAGAGGCATTCAAGACTGGATTTTTTGCTTTGGATGATATTTATGTTGGGAATACATTGACCCTTAAATTCCCTGTCCAAGATTTTGCTCACTTTCTCTCAAGAAAAGAAGCTGAATCAATTCCTTTCTCAACTTCACAACTCCCCAGTGTTCTTCAACTCTTCTCAGTCACTGAAGATTCTCACGAGGGTAAAGCCATGAGAGACACACTTGAACAGTGTGAACTAGAAACCATTACTGGGGAGACAAAGGTTTGTGTCACTTCCTTAGAGTCCATGATTGAATTTGTTCAGAGCACTCTTGGCACTGTAGACAAATACAACATTCTCACAACCAGCTATCCCTCAGAAATAACTGCTAGTCTTCAAAAATACACTATCGTCAAAGTTTCTGAAGATATTTATGCTCCTAAATGGGTGGCTTGCCATCCCATGCCTTACCCTTATGCAGTTTTCTTTTGTCATTTCATAAACACCGGAAGTAAGGTTTTCAAGGTTTCACTGGCGGGTGAGAATGGTGATAAAATGGAAGCTCTGGGACTCTGCCACATGGACACATCTGATTGGAACCCTGACCACATTCTCTTCCAACAGCTTGGTTTTAAGCCTGGGGATGCTCCAGTGTGCCATTTCTTCCCTGTAAAGCATCTCTTGTGGGTCCCATTGCCTTCAGAGGCTACCATGTGATGCCAAGCAGGATGCCATGCATTTTTCATAGCCTTGTCTAGATATGTTGACGACTTGATGTGTATGTGTAACCCTGTGCCTAGACAGTCTAGTCTAATAAAGGTTTGTGTGAGTGTCTTAGAAATCTAATGCACCGTACCTAAGCAACCTCCTAATCATAGTGCTGTTGTTGTTCATGTTTGTTTCATTGGCAGCTCTTAAATTATTATAACTAGTTCATTTGAAGCAGTACTTCTTTGTTTGGTAAGATGATGTTGCAGAACTTCGAACTTATGACCTACTAGCTTAGAATATGTGATTTCCTGCAAATTACTCAATGCTCTTAATGGTAACCCACAAGGCTTAATATGAATAAAGCAGCAGTTCTTGTTTAGCATCAAACTTCAGCTATATATCTTATAAATGTTTTAACTTAAAATGACTAATTAATCTCGTAATTCCAAAACTGTTCAAAAACCACTAGACATATATCAATTGAATGGGCAGACACAAATTTGGGGAAAAAAGCCACTCGCACATACTGATAAGCGCAAATTTCTGAGTAAACAGGTAATGAAGTTTAAGTATAATTAATGAAGATAAGATTTTTCTTGGGATGCAGCTTGCATCCCCCATTTTTGAAGGTTTTTTCTTTTAAGTTCATTTATTAGTGAACAGTTAGGTCAAGAAGATTATTTTCCACAGAATACATATTTCCTTGTACATATGAAGCATCGGTCGTCTCACTCTGTGGCTCAAGATTCTATAAAAAGGAGTGAATTGGTTTTAAAATTTTGTAATTTTTCAAACTATTTTTTAACTTTTCTTTTTAATTTTTACAAAATTCAATAACTTTAAGATAGATGATAAAAAATCTTACAGTCTAACCTAAGCAATCTAAAATCTTATATATTTACTACTCAACATTAACTTGAACAACAATTATTGCAAAAGATATTAAGTGTAGAAGAATGAATTACAAAAAATTAAAATAGGAGGGATGGAGAGATCAAACACCAATTTTTATAGTAGTTTCCTCTTGAAGATCCACTCTCATTTATACATCCACTCTTCAAACTTTAACAAATTCGGCTCTATTATATTAAATCCCTCCAAATTTGAATTTGGCACTTGAAAAAGCTCTTATAATGGTTATATCTCCCAAACAACCAAAACCCATTTGAGATTCCTTACTCAAAGCTAATCACTCAAGAGATTCATCATTCTTGCTAACCTAGGATTTCATAACCCTAAAAGTACCCAAAAATCAGAGATGAAATGAAAATTTACAATCAAGCACTTAAAAGTTTAAATCACAAATTGAAGTTTAATTGGTAAGAGATTTGCTTAAAGTTAGCTTAAGATGAAGAAATGGAGTAAACAAAAGTTCGGAGAAAATTGACTGTATTTGCCTCTTAGAGTAATGAAAAATTGCACAGGAAATGAGTGGAGAGAATATTTATAGTGAGCTATTAGAAATAATTAAGATCTATTAATTCAAAATTTACCCTAGTTAAATCAATTTGTGAGGGCGATTTTTAAACTACAAACAGATTCACAAATTAATTTGCTTAAATTACGGTGCTCTCTAGATGAAAATTTGAATCAATTCTTGAGTTAATTCACTCAAAATGAAAGGCTCTTAAGCAAAAATCAAAGGGGCACAAATCGGTTCATAAATCAATTCACGTGCCTATTCCAGGCTAATGAATCAATTCACTCACCTAGAATTGGTTGAATCGAACCATGAATGGATTCCCCCTCATGAAATTTGTCTTTTTTTTTAAATAATTGTATTGAAAAGATATTTAATTAAAACATTTTTAATTGATTTTCAAAACATTCTTTTCAACTAAAACCATATTTTTTAAAGAATAAAATTTGTCAAAACCTTTATCATCATGGAAAAATATTTTGAGAGGATTTTTCAAAATTCCTTGAGGCAAATATTATTTAAAATAATTTCAAGCTTCAGCTAAATTAAAGAGATACCTTAACCTTTATAAGAGATATTTCTAGGCCTAACTAAATCTTCTATAAATTCTTTAAGGCCTTCCAAAGTAATTCAATTGAAAGTAAACACATTAAGCAGACCCAAAATGTTTGTTATCATCAAAATAAATTATAAAATCATTTGAAATAAGGGCTAGAATCAACAATCTCACTTTTTAATAATGACAAACCATTTTAGTGTTAGAAATAAATAATAAATTTTTAGCACATAAGCTCCCCCCAAATGGATACTTCCTCTCAAAATATGCATAGATTTAAACAATATAGCATAAGCATATCCATCCCCAAAATAATATACTTTTTCCCTTTTTGGCACCATAAAAATACAACAAGATATAGCAAAGGTATAGCAAAATTCAAAATGAAAACTAACAAGATAAATTCAAAGTTGAAATTCCAACAAAATATCCAAAATAAACTTGCAAAGTATTCAAAATATCCAAACTAAACAAAAACCAACATAAGCAATGTCAAAGCATATGTAAAGGGGAAATGGAAGCTAAAGAAAATAATGTATCAACAAGCAAACCAAATAGCTTAACTCCCTTGTTGATCTTATTGATTTGGTTGTTTTGCTATTCAAGTGATTATGGATTTCCTTGATGTCAAGATTCATATTTGCTTAAAAAGTGGAGATAGACTCTTGCAAAGTGTCCAAGAACTCATCAATTAGCTTTTCATCTATGCGGACATCAACAAAATTCTTCGCCATTGAATCATACAGGTGATTTTGTTGGATTTACATTTGTTTGAGGAGAGCAAGAGTTTTATATTGCATCTCATTGTTCTCAACAGAAGCTACAAAACATCCAGCAATAGAAGAACTAGAAGGACCACTAATCGACTTCCTTATCTCCCATTTACAAATTTTAAGCCCATTTGATGAAGATTTCGACCACTAATGATAGTGGAACTATTTATGAGCTAAACCTCTTTCTCAAGCCTTATTGGTACTTGAAAGGGCTTGAAGATATGGGAGAGGATCATTCCATAGGGCATATAGTTTATATCCATTTTAGTGTGAAACTAGCGCTTGTAAATGAGAATAAGGTAATGGCATGTTGATTTTGATACCTTTCCGAATTGCCCACATGAAAAAGTGTTCATCCTCTACAATTTGAGTAAAATTTATACTTCTAGGCAAAATGATTTTGACAATTGTATAATGAAGCCAATGATTTTCCAAAGACTTGCTCATGATTAGCAACTTGCCACTTTAGTATATGGGATCAACATGAGGATAGAACACTTTTATAGCTTCATCTCTTGGAAAATCTTCCATGTCTTTATTAATCACCCAAGCTCCATTACCACTCATATCAAATAACTTACAAAGCATCTTGATATCCAAATTGATAGTTTTTGCATAATAGAAAGAAACAATTTTCTTTGCCTAACACTAAGATTTGCATAAAACGCATGAACAAGCCTAAGTTAGCAATGAACACTAAATTCAACAAACTTACTAGGCTTGTATTTTTCCAAGATACTAGGCAATTCTAAATGAGTTTCATGTCGAAAAGTCATGTTCCAACATTTCAGGGGATTAACTGATAATAAAATATTTTACTCATTTAATTATCCTCTCACTTAGCATTTTAAGGTCCAAAATGACTTACTTCCAACTGTATTAGTGCATATTTATGATTTTGTGTCAATTGGAATCATTGAAGAAATTTTGCATAATTTGGCCATTTTGAGTAGTTTCTATATTCTAGTCATAACTCGAGCTACACTTGTCCAATTAATGTGATTTTTGTCTTATAGGAAAGGTAAGACATAGTTCTACAAACTTCATAAAGCTCCATAGCTAAATCACCCAATTGGATATCTAAAATTACAATTAAAGTCAAGATCAGAATACTGTCTCGGGCAGCCTGACCTTTGTGCACTTATCAGACTATAACTGGAGTTATACAAATCCAATTGAGGTAAGCCCAAATGGAAGCTAAGACATAATGCTACATTTCTCATGAGGACTTCCAGAGTTGAATGGATCATTATGGGCATGAAAAATGAGCTGCAACATAGAGGCAAAATTACTGTGAAATGGGCCTCTGCAGAGTTGAAGTTTTAAGGCCCCCAATTGGCATGGATCTTGAGCCCACTCATGCTCAGCCAACTAGAGAGTAGTAAAAGTCAGAAGAAGAAGTCTACATTGGGTAGTTCACGCAGAAAGAGTGGCAGCAAGCAACTAGCTACACCAGCCATCATTGCCTACTCACCGAATAGCACGCTAGTTTCTCCTTTTCCCGGGCAGCAAAGTTCTTTTTGTTGGAGGATTTTTAGTTCAATTTTTCAAGTAATTTTAGAGTAGTTTTAGTTTAGTTTTCTGGTAGCAGTAGTGTAGGATGTTTTCTTCTTCTTTTCTTTGTATTTTCTACCTTTCATGGAAGGTTGAGTTTGTAATCAACACAAGGGGTTGACAAACTTGAAGAGTAATGTGGAGATCTTATTCCTTCATTTTGCATTCAAATTGCTGGTTATTTCTCTCCTTTCTTCTCTGTTTGTATTGTGATATATGAGTTGAATGGATCCATTTAATTTAGATGTTAATATGATTATTAAGATTTTGATAATCACTTGTAGAAGATGATAGGAAAATCAAGCAATGCATTGAGATTTTGATGGATTATTTATGACTGAGTTTTGCATAAGACTCATTAATCATTTCAGGGATCCTTGTTATGATTATTAACAATTGAATGAATGTTTAGTGATTAAGAAAACATTAATCTCAAGTTTAGTTACTTCCTTTGGGTTGGTTGGTTTATTTCTTCTTGTTTTATAGTTTCTGTTAGTGTAGCTGTTAGTTTAGTTTCTGCCAACTCCCCTTTATTTCTACCTCCTAATTTGATTGATATCATCCTCTAAATGATCCAAGGGCTTGACTCGGTGTTGTCATATACTATAAGTAGTTAGGTAACTCAGTTTATAAATTTCTAATCTTGAACAGCTTCGATAACCGATCATTAACCTTTTTAGTTTTAAAAGATAGATACCTTTCATATGATTCTTGGTCGGGAAAAAATTTCTCTTCCTTTGTTGGTGCATTTGGATGGCTCACCCTTTGTCTCTAACCATCTTCCACTTTTTGTGGGTAAAATCATCAATCATTATACTTCTTGAGATATGAGATGGAGAATTAGAAATTTTGGGTTTGAGGGATTTTTGGTGAGAAAAGGGGAATTTAAATCAATGAAAATGAATGAAATTTTTTGGCTTATGTTTGGATGAGGAGTTTTGGTGAAAGATTTGATGGATTTGGTGGATTGGAGAGGGTAAAAGAGTGCTTGGGAGAGAGAGGCTAGGGTTTGGAGAGGTATTTTTTTCAAGAATAGGCTATTGAAATGCAGTTACTGCTTAAATAGTCCTAAACAAATTAATTCATGAATTGATTCATGAAGCAAAATTTTCCTAGTGAATCAATTTGTGAACCGAATCGATTCACTAATGAATAAAAACCAGCTATAAATGTGAGAATTGATTCACTGCTTCCAAAAGACAACCCAAGACTCATCTAATTTACACAAATTGGTTCATGAATCAATTCAAACTTTCAGACTTGTCTGAATTGATTCATCTGGCTCCAACATTAGAATCTTTAATTTTTCCAAGATTTTTCCACTTTCAAACTATGAATCTCCAAATTAAACAACCTAAAATCACTTTAAATAGCATACAAAGCTCATTTTGATCAATATTAAGGGGACTTTTTGATGCCAAAATCAATAAATAATTTAATGAGAAATAATTAAATAAATTCAAAATAATTTAAAATAATTAATGACAAGTACTTAGAAACCAATACAAATAAAAACAATTTTTTCAATTCAAATGAGTTCATTTTCCAAGGGATTTAATATGCCCCATTCTCTTCTTATAAATGCAAAATGATCTTTATTTGGAAGCTTTGTAAATATATCAACAAGTTGAAAATCGGTTTGAAAAAATTCAAAGGGCAATGTCTCCTTTTTGAACATAATCCCAAATTCAATGATGCCTTATTTCTATATTTTTTTGTTCGAGAGTGCATAATAGGATTTTTTTTAGTAAGATTAATGACACTAGTATTGTCACATTTAATTGGAATATGATCAAAATTTAAACCAAAGTTCGATAATTATCACATCTAAAGAATTTGACTGTCACAACTACCAGTGGCTATGTAGTCACATTATTTTACTTTTTATTATGCCATGAGATTGAGGAATGGCCAAAAAATTGACACATTCCACCAGTACCCTTTTGATCCATTTTACTAGTATCAAAGTCAGCATCGAAATAACTTACTAATGAACTAGAGCTTGCTCTAGGACAACACAACCTAATGTATGGTGTGCCTACAAGGTATCTTAAGGTTTCTTTAACTACAATTAAATGAGATTCTTTTGGATTTGTGTGAAACCTTGTACACATACACATACACATACTGAACATAATATTAGGCCTACTTGTAGTAAGATGGAGTAACGAACTTATCATGCCTCTATATATAGAAACGTCTACCTTTTTACCTCCTTCATCTAGATCTAATTTTGTTGAAGGACTCATGGGAGTTCCAAAGGGCTTTGTGTTTTCCATATCAAACTTTTTGAGCAACTCCTTTGTATGTTTGGTTTGACTCACAAAAATTCCATCTTTTGATTTCTTGATTTGAAGACCAAGGAAGAAATTTAGCTCGCCTATCATGGATATTTTGAATTACCTTGCATAATTTTTGCAAAATCCTTGTACATAGACTCATTAGTAGCACTAAAAATAATGTCATAACATATATTTGCACTAAAAGGATATCATCACCTTTATGCTTAACAAACAAAATGGCACCAACTTTACCTCTTGAAAAATTGTTGTTTATAAGAAATTTGCTAAATTGCTTATACGAAGCTTTAGGAGCATGTTTGAGACCATAAAAAGTCTTTTTAAACTTATAAACATGATTAAGAAAGAAATAACTCTTAAAATCCAAAGGATGTTCAACATAAATTTCTTTTATAATTATTCCATTTAAGAAGGCATTCTTAGCATCCATTTGATAAAGCTCATGCAAGCATATGCTAATAACATTCTTATTTCTTATTTTCTAGCTATTGATGAATATGTTTCATCAAAATCAATGTCTTCCTCTTGGTTGTAATCTTTTGCAACCAATCGAGCTTTGTTTCTAACAATGACACCATTTTCATCAAGCTTGTTCCTTAGAACCCATCTGGTTCCTCTAATAGTGTGATCATCAAGTCTTGGCACAAGTTTACAAACTTCATTTCTTTCAAATTGATTTAACTCATCTTATATGGCCAAGATTCAATGTTCATCATTTATAACTTCATCAATGTTTTTAGGTTCAATTTGAGGGAAAAAAAAGCTAGATGATTACAAATATTTGTAAAAGAATTATGTATTACCCTTTAAGGTACGTTACCAATGACTTGAACAATAGGATGGCTTTTTATGATCTTCCATTCTCTTTGTGGTTGATGAGTCCACTCATCTTTTGAGATGTCCATTGAAGAAGACTTTTCATCATATTTGTCATTGTTTCCCATAGCCATGAGACAAAGTAATGCTTCCTTGTCCTTTTCTTCCTCACAATTGGAATCCACATCATCATCACCCTAAGTTGCTAGATGAGTTTATTTGCTTGGGTGCTTGTTCTTCCTTCTTTCATTTTTCAATTGCTTCTTGAGGTACACGGGATAATCATACTTGATATGTCTTGACGTTTTGCACTCATAGCAAGTTGGTCTAGCTTGCTTTCTTTACTTTCCTCTACTCATGTTTCTTTTGGGGAAAGGAGGCCTTCTTCTTTCACTAACTTTTTGAGCCTTTAGAAGCCATTGGTACTTATTGAAAAAGGCCAAGTCATATTCAATTAACGTATCATGGATATTTTCTAAGCTTTCCAACTCATCCTCATCCTCATCATAGTTAATGATGGCTTTAAGAGCAAGGTTCTTTTTTCTTCTATCATCATCATTTGTCTTGGAGAACCATTTGAGCTCCATCTTAGGCTTCTCCAAGTCACTGAAGAGCTCTTGCAAGGTAGGCATGGCCATCTTCATGGGCTCCCTGATAACAATAATTTTTGGTTGCTATTCTATCATCAATGAATAAAGCACTTTATGAACTAAGTCAGTATCTTCAAAATTCTTACCAAGAATACTCAAATGGTTAATAATAGTAGTAAATCTTTACATCATATCCTTAATAGATTCACCACCATTCATGTTGAAAAGTTCATATTAAGATACAAGAATATGAATTTTAGATAATTTCACTTATATGGTTCCTATGTGAGCAATCTCAAAAGCATCCCATAATTTTTTTGTGGTTGCATAGTTAGATACCCTTTTATACTCACTAGGCCATAGTGTATTACAATCCACCTTACCTCAAAAGCTAGGAGGTGTTTCTTTTTCTCATCCTCACTCTAATCACTTCTAGGTTTCAAAATAGTTACATTTTTTTCGATTTTGATAGGTAGATTGTATCCATTTTCAACTATTTCCCATATATCAATATTAGTAACTTCAATGAAATCTTTCATCTTTTGTTTCTAATAGGTGTAATGTTGTCCATTGAACCCAAAGGGTTTATTCAATAGAGGATATTCAGATAAAATGCTAAAACTATTGGAATCCATTGGATCCTTTTGAGATGTTTACACCTTAACACAATTCTCATGCCAATTGTAACCTAAGATTCGATCAAGAAGGGGTAAATTGGTTTTAGAATTTTACAATTTTCCAAGCCATTTTTCAAAACCCTTTTTGAATTTTTATAAAATTTTGATAACTTGGAAACAAATGATAAAAAATTTCACAGTCTAATCTAAGAAATCTATAATCTTACACATTTGCTACTTAACATTAACTTTAACAATAGTGATTACAAAAGATATTAAGTGTAGAAAAATAAATTGCAGAAAATTAAAAGAAAAAGGTTAGAGAGATTAAACACCAATTTTTATAATGGTTCCCCCTTGAAGATTCACTCTGAGGTATATATCCACTCTTCAAGCTTGAGTAAACTTGGTTTCATTATATCAAATTCCTCCAAGTTTAAATCTGGCACTTGAAGAAGCTTTTACAATGGTTATATCTCCCAAACAATGAAAAACTTTTTATTCCTCACTCAAACCTAATCACTCAAGAGATTCCTTACTATTGCTAACATAAGGTTTCCTAACCCTAAAAACATCCAAAAATCATAGATAAAATAAAAGTTTACAATCAAGAAGTCAAAAGTACAAATTACAAATTGAAACTCAATAAGCAAGGCATTTGCTCAAATCTAACTCAAGTAAAGAAATGGAGTAAATAAATGAAACTCAAACAAAATGGGTTGTATTTGCCTTTTAGAGTGATGAAGAATCACACTAACAGGAGCAACTATTGAACTATGAATTGATTTACGAGTTGATTTGCTCAAATTTAAGTGCTTTCAGAATAAAAATTTAAAGCATACAAATTGATTCATAAATCAATTTTGTGCCCAATGTTTTCAAGTGTGAATTCTTGAGTTAATTCACTCAAAATGAAAAACTCTCAAGCAGAATTCAAGAGGGCACAAATCGATTCACGAATTAATTTATGTAACCATTCTTGGTTGATAAATCAGTTCACAAATCGATTCACTCACCTAGAATTGGTTAAATCAAACCATGAATAGATTCCCCCTAATGCAATTGATTTTTTAAAAAAATAATTGTATTGAAAAGATATTTGATTAATATGTTTTTAATTGATTTACAAAACATTCTTTTCAACTAAAATCATATTGTTTCAACAATAAAATTTTTCAAAACCTTCACCATCAAGGAAAAATATTTTAAGAGGGTATTTCAAAATTTCTTGAAGCAAATATTATTTAAAATAATATTCAACCTTGAGCTAAATTAAGGAGACACCCTAACCTTTACAAGAAAAATTTCTAGGCCTAACTAAATCTTCATTAAATTCTTCAAGCCTTGCAAGGTAACACCACTAAAGATAAACATATTAAGCACATCTAAAATATTTGTTATCATCAAAATAAATTATAAAATCATTTAGATTTAACAAAAATATGAATCTTAGATTTTCATCTTATTTTCTTTATTTTTGTTCTTATTCTTTTAATAGATGGTAAGTCTGTTTAGCAATGCTTATAATTGTTCTATCTATAAAGTACAACATAATTTGTAAATATTAAAGTTTTTGAATTTCTTATGTCTAAAATGCACTTGGTCATTTAAGGGAATAAAAAATATAATATTAGATGTTATTGCTTTGATTGAATTTTTAAAATCAACATTAATATTGTAAAGTTTAAATTATGCATTAATTTTCATAATAAATATATTTAGAAAATATTGATATAATCATAAACTATAGAAGTACTTTTTAAAGGAAAGAAATGCATAGATGAATATTGCAAGAAGCATCTTTGTTACCTAATAAAAACATCAATTATTTGTTAGTCCCAAAGTTTTGCTGCCAAAGTCAATGAAGCCAAAAAGGTTTTTAAAAGAGCTAAATGAGATTAGAGTTAATAGAAGTTCTAAGAAAGAGAGAGTAAAGGGTTACTTAACTATTTATAGATCCATTGTCAAAGTAAATTAGTCTTTCCTTCTTGCCAATTGTGTAACCACCTCTAGTATATCGTAATTGATTAAAGAATCTAGATTCATTTTGTGAAACAATGGCATTTCGCGAGTCTAGATTATACATAGATCATGTGTTATGTGCATGTCATGTGACTACTTCTCTTTTGTTTATTATCACTTGTCCTCTTTTCAAGGCCAAAGTGAGGTTGGACTAAACATTTATATGTTCTTTCTATTGGAGGCTTTTGATTTGAATACTTTTTGCTATTTCAAAATTGAATCCTCGTGAAGTCACCTCTATTGTCGGATCATTTTTATCTTGTAATCTTTGTCATTTAAATGTTGGCTCCTCATCTTCTCTATAGCATGCATAAACTCATTGTTTTTTTTTTTGTGCTTTCTGAGAGTTTTTGTTTCTTTCATCCATTACTTAAGTTTTGACTTCACTTATTTAGGTATCTTTCTCTTCAGTTTTACCAATTTTTACTAATAATATGCTCTTATGATATTGCTGAAATATCCAAAGTGTTGAAATGTTCCCATTCTGATAGTTTTGTGCCTAGGTTTTTGAAATATCTTGGTATCTAATTCAAGTTCCTTTAGCACAAGGTGTTTTTAACACTAATGTTCTTTTGTTCAAGGTACATCCTACTATTTTGCCTTTTTCATATCTGCTTGACCTTTATGTCTTAAGGGCATTCTTTAAGTGACTTGATTGATCATATGCTTGAATCTAGCCAAAACCAAAATATAGTTGATTTAAAGGAATCTAGTTCTTTTATCTCCCCTTTGATTCATCATTGTAGTTGTTCTTGAGCTTTAATAGTTGATCCTATTTCCATGACTACTTATATTTCCTCTGAAGCAAGCATATCTAAGGCAAATATACCTATGAACAAAAATATGAATAATGACAATAGTGATAGTGATAATGCACCAATTAAGGTAGATTTAGTTTGGGTGGATGTAGGGGTAATGACTGTTAAAGTTTTGGAATAGTGGACCAAGCAAAAAGAACTTAACAAAGTATATGAGAAAAGGATTTATGAGGCTAGCCAATCCCTTGTTGATTTTAATGTTGCATAACCAAGTGATACCATCTATTGTCATAATCTTGATTGCTTTTTCATATTTTATGCTAATGTAATTAATTGTACATAGGCATGTCTTCCTTTTATCTATCTAAATTATTCCAAGTGTTGATATTTTCTATTAAATCTTTTCTTATTCCTCAAGATCATCTAAGACCCTTGGTATTTTAGTATATTCAAGAATCTTTACTTTACTTTGCATGATTAGAAAGAGTTTTTTTTTTTAGCATAGTAGCTAAGAGAGATCAGCCTCCATGTTGGTATGAGGCTCAAGGCTATGTGGTCCCTTGGCGGTGGGTAAAAGTTATATTGTGTACTGTAGAAGCTAACTAAGCGAAATTAAGTGGATCTTGCCCTTTTCTTGTTGGATAATATGTATACACCTTTGTTTTAATTTTAGTTCAGTAATTAAACAATAGATATTATTGTAACTGGTAAAACTAAGTGTAGAATAACAAAAAATAACAGTTAAGCAGAGAAAGATAAACTTCAACAGTTAGAAAGTTTTTAAAGTCATTCAACTTGAATTGCAACCGTAATTCAAGTCTACTCCACTTAATTTTTATCAACCAAAACACCTCTTAAATTGAAACAAAAACCTTTTTAAGATTACCAGGCTCTTGAATTGCCGATTTTACAACATACACAAAAAATTAACAGGCTTCTTGCTAACCTAGAAGAATTGGAAATAGGCTCTTCTAAACCTAAGGAAAAACATAAGATTAACAAGTTCTTGCTAACCCATACAAGATTTCTAAATCCCTAGAAATCTTAAAAACAAAAAGACAATAACAGAAAAGAAGAAGGTAATACAATATCAGTGTTTGAGATGAATATCTCAAACTATCTAATGATAAACTCAGGTGGTCTTGATCCAGAAGCTTGTAAAAATCTTCAATTTTAGATGAGGCAGAGAGAAAATTGTGTATAACTCTTAATCAGATGTTTTCACAATGAATTCTAAAGAAGTTGTAATGAAAAGTAATGAAAAATTGTTTATATAGTGAAAGATGTTAGAAAGTTACAACGACGATAACTGTCTGTAATAGAATAACTAATTTCAATTATTACATTGAAGTAACATCGATTACAGTCTATTGTTTACTAACTCATTGATGTGGTAATCAATGTATAATAAGTTGTACATAGCCTTCACATCGATTACTGCATCGAAGTAGCTATTTTTCCTAACTTTCAGTAAATGCATTTGTTCTTCATGCATCAATGTGACTTTGATTTCTATATGAACATTTCGCAAGTTCTTCAAAGCATCGATGTACACATTGATTCATGATATAAAAATCATTTTATAAAATATTATTTTTCTTCAAATGATTTTTCTACCTCATTGTTTAGTTTTAAAAAAGTTTGGATCAAAGATCAATTAAGTTTATTTACAAGAGATGCTATAAAAATAGAAAATAGAAAATAAATCCTAAAAACTAGTCTTTATTCTCTTATGTCATAGTTGTATATCTTTGAAACCTAAAAACAAAAGAAAATAAGAAATAAAATATGATAAAGACATATCAAATAAAAATGAAAAAAATTATTTTTCAACATCAAAACTGAGATGTGTGGATGACTTAGACTACTAAGTCTAATAATCTCCCCCTT
Source organism: Saraca asoca (assembly GCA_026873985.1). Classification (NCBI taxonomy): domain Eukaryota; kingdom Viridiplantae; phylum Streptophyta; class Magnoliopsida; order Fabales; family Fabaceae; genus Saraca; species Saraca asoca. Next base: position 27,036 of record JANHAO010002610.1, read on the forward strand.
TTTTATATTGACAAACAATTTTAGATTGATTTCACAATGAAGAAAAAAATAAGAATAATTTGTAAAAAAAAATTCTTCTTAAAGAATTTTTTTTTTGGAAATTGTTAGAAGCTCCAAAATTATTAAAAGCTCCAAAGCTCCCCCTATTTAAGTGAAGATAATATTTCATAATAGAATCTAAAATTTATGGAATTTCATATTTTGAAAAGTTAAATTCTATATTTCTTCCCCTTTTGGCACATCAAAAAGTAATAAAAGAGTACCAAAAATAAGAAAAAAAAAAGGAAATATTAATCAGAATTTAATCATCAAATCATTTATCATCATTTAGAAACATCAGAATAAAAAAAAAATACTCAGAACATCATAATATTCAGCAACATTAGAATATTTGCAAATAGACTAAAATATTCAGCAGTTGTCACAATATCTAAAAAACATTAAAGTATACATCATAAAATAACAGCAGAAGAAACAACAAAAGGGATAGTAGGGTCTATGGGAATAAAATTTAAAAATAAACAAGCTACTCATGAGGGATTTCATTAAGTTTCTGCATTTCATCATCTTCATCTTGCTATTTAAGTCTCAGCCTAATTTCTTCAACTTGATCATTAAGTAGATTATGTATTTTATTCAACTCTTTTTCAATTTTAGCAACTTTTTGTTCTAATAAAGACATCCTTACCTCCATTACATTGAACCATGCATCCTGACTCTTTGTTATCTTATTTGTTTGATCTATCAGTGTTTGTGCATGCGTTCAATCAGTGCAGATAGTCTAGCTTCAACTTCAGTGTTAATTGCTTCTTGTGTTGAAGTTTGACCAAAAGGTTTGGTGGAGGAAAGTGTTTTGTTGATCCATTTTCCTTGATTGTCTTGTATAAAACCCATCTTGTGAAGATGTGAAGCAGTGATCATTGTCATTGCATTTGGGCGTGAAGACAAAAATTCATTTGAAAGCTTTACTTTTGCTTTTGTGAAAAATGAGGTCAAGATCATTCCATATGGAAGATATCCAATATCTATTCTTCTTGAACAATTACTCAAATATTTCAAAATAAAATAAGGAAAATTGAAATCAATTTGATTTTTTATAAT